>BCLG01004001.1:9789-41913 GCA_001602295.1 Zoysia matrella
AAACACAAACACGAAACTCTGAAACACTACCTACATCCACTCGGATGCCTCACAAAACTAGAATGTGTTACCAATATAGATCTACCAAGCCAGAAGCTTCAACAAAGCATATAAATGAATCATCTTTAGCGTCGTGCGCTGCCTCCGACAGGTGCAGACACGAGTTTGGCCCTTGATCGAGTAAGTTCAACTAAAGCCGTCTGAACCAAACTTAACCCGTGCCCATCAGCTAATCCTTCGGACTAGTTTCAGGTGACGATAAGTCGGAGGAGTCCGTGTTGTACCCAGAAGGAGCACGTGGCGGTAGCTCCGTCCCATGTTCTTCCCCAGTAGCTGAAACGGGAAGTCAACAAAGTTAGAACTCGGAACTATACTAGTTCTAACAGACAAGTCAATTAATCACGTCCCACCTGCAGTTTTAGGAACTTTATACTTCATCTTCTTTGTGTGTCGCCGTATGAGCTTCTTTGTTTTCGTTATAGTCAATTGCCGAGCAAATGGAGAGAACTCAATTTCATTCTCACTCCGTTCGCCATGAAAATCATGCTCAGCCTCTCCTTTCATAGTTTTCAAGACAAATGCCATCGCCTTTTTTCTCTGTGAACTAAATAAGCCCTTAACAGAGGTTGCAAAGCCATCACCAGCTCCATCACTAGGTTTTCTGAGAAATGCTGGCAGTTGATCAGAATTGCCAACTTCATCACCGTCACTGTCACTTAAATTAAAATCACTGGCAGCAATTAGAGCTGCAGACGGCTCTTTTTGGCTAGTGGATTTAGCTTTAAATTTTTTGCCCTGAAAAAGAGAAATAAGTTTACTCCAAATAAATTTGGTACCAATAAAAAAGGAAATACTAAACACTTATGTTAGTGTAAAAATGTTCCATCTATTTAAATCATCTAAATTATCTCAAAGGTGTAAAATTTACTGTGTACTATGATGTATTCTAACAACTGAAGCATTTGAAATCCAGAATGCAGTTTCAAGACAAACAAATCAAAATAACTTGCCTGCATGCCAGTTACAGACTTCAATACCCCCCATATAATATGTTTCTTAACTCGTGAAAATAGTCTAGCCCAAGATCCGGTAAAATCTTCACGGTGAAAGGTATCCATAAGTAGCCTTACATCACTGACAGCAAAAGGCAGTCCTTCGTACGTGAGAAGCAATTCAACCTAGTATATCAAAGTTGAATTGTTATCACTGGATGCAATATTGAACACATTAAATTAAAACAAAACATTTAAGAATAATGGCCATTGTCTCATCATATCATATATATATACAGCTACCAGATTGCATAATATTGGATCTGCATTCAGTGAAGTAATACACACCTGACTTATCTTTATATTGTGGAAGTCCATCATTTTTTGAGGCCTAGTTTGTTTCACCTCATTAAGCTCTACAACTTTATTTTCCTCACGAGTAGAGCGAACAGGTCGTACTGACCTGGGGTCCTTAGCAGCATCTTGAGATTCAGGTTGGGCATTTGACTGGCCCTGGATTTGTGAAACAAGTTCGTTAGCTACAGACTCAGCAACAGTTTCCTCCCACGTCCTGTCAAATGAAGATGTCCTTCGAAGTTCAGGCTTTTGTGCAAGTGCAGATTCTTTTACTGAACGATTGTTGGGACTGGTTATCTCTGTGACAGAAGTGGTTTTCTTTACTCGTCTTGTTCCTGCTGTAGTAGAAACTTTGAAAAGTTCCTATAACACGAAAAGTTAAAATAAGCAACAAGGATGAAAGCAGAAGAAGAAATAAAGAGGGTTGATCATGTAACCTGCCGCTTTTGTGGTTGCTGTTCATCTCCAGGGAAAAAATATCCCCACATCATTCTGTACATTGCTTCAGTCAAATAAATTTTCAGTGGATAGATGTCTACCTGAATTAACAAGTGCAACAAGGAGCATTGTAATTAACAGGCATGCAAGTGAACAAACATAAAAAGCAGTCCATATAATGTGACAACATAGTAATGCTAATTTTACATCCTGATATATATTTGATAAATCCTTGAAAACTGTGACAGCAAATACCAACAGAATAAAGAATATGAATTTGCTAAGAGTAGGAGTTCAGTGAAAAAATGGAAAGAAAAAAAACTGATCTTACTAGGAAACTCTCAATGACTGAGTTCCCACCCGTTGGAGCTCCTTGCCTTGCATTAACACGAAGCATTGCATTTCTGCAGATAATAAATCAAAATAGTCTAAATGGCAACATAAGGAGCAAAAGAAATTGAAGGAAAATCATGAAAAATTTTCGAATTACAGAAGACAACTGATCCAAATCCCCTTGGTGGTCTATACTAATGTTATGCCAGACTGCACTAGTAGTTTGCTCCCTAATTTTAATGAAACAAATGCTTAGAGGCAATTCAAGTTACTTAGAGCCCCAGCAGAAATACAAACTTTTCATGTTAATTTGAAGAGCTAGGTATCTAACAACTGAAAGCATATTCAACTACATTATATGGAGCAACTAAATCTGACACGTTTCCATTGCAAAACTTCACACTATCCTGTTAAATTATGCTACAGTAACGTACTCCCCCGTTCAGTTTTATAAGTCATTCCAGAGTTCAAATTTTGTTCCACAATATTTGTCATTCTCACTTCCCACTACAACTTTCTCTCTTTCCAATAATTTCTATCTCACCTACTCATTTCCTGTGTACCATACTTTTTCACTTCTCCTTAATTCCCATGCCCTGAGCTAGAATGACTTATAAAAGTGAACGGAGGGAGTAGTTACTAGTTAGTACAACTGGACATATTTGAAAACAGTGCGTTTCAAAAAGTAAAAGAAAAAATTGCACAGCACTACAATGAATGTCTAAACAATCAAATACAACATGCAAAAGGAAAAGATGCCATACTTGCCCCATTCAGAAGGTGGATTCCAGGGTGAAAGAACAGTATCTGATTTTGCATTAGCAAGTCCGTTTTTCAGGACAAACAGCTTGGTTGTCAACTGGGCGATGCCAATATCTTTGTAGTCACGGTCAAAATCATAAATCTATATATAAATGGGAAAATCAGTGCAAAATCTAGGTTTGGATGGGCAGATAATTATTGACAGGAACTATCAGTTACCCTTCTCAAGCACAATTTGAACAAAGTGTTCCCGCATATGAGATATCATAAGGAAAAAAAAAAATGGTTCATGGGAAGAAATAATGTTTACCATATCATTTATCTCAGCTTCAGCAAATGATTTTCCATCTGCTAACATGCTCCAAACAACCTTGTTTATCTGCATCGAAACTCTCATGGCACATGAAGGGCTTTTATTCTTTTCCTTTTCCATCAACCGCAATTGTGCCGCTTTCTGCATTGCAATTCTTAGCATAGAACATGCTTCTTTCCTACCGTTCCGGACATTCAATAGTTCTTTCTTCAGTCTTTTGACCTGATAAAGATTATCTTAGCCATGACATTAATATCCAAATGACACTAGGAAATTCTGTTTGAGAGTAACTTTATGCCAACATGAATATAAAATGAACATAAATATAGTACTTCACAACATACCAGCATTGACCTTGAACCAGCAACGATCCATGTAGCATCATCAGCTTTTGGCGACTGACTCTGATCACGAGATGCTTCACTACCAGCAGACAAGGCTCTAATGTCATCAAGCAGTACTTTCCGTGCTCTTTCTTTTATTTCAACATCAATCTTTGCTAATTCTACCTCCTCAACTCCATCTGGTACAACTGCATCAGATGCTTCTTCAATGTCATCGTCATCATTGTCCGTGGGATAGCATATACTACTTTTCTGAGTTCTGACAAATTGACCAGTCTCATTAGTGAAACTGGCTTATAAGCTCAAAATATCTTAACTTAATTCTTAAGGAAAAGGAAAGGTTAACATAAGAGGAATTAGCTGTCTTTACAGTAAGAAGAAAAAGGCACCCAAATTAAAGCAATCTCAAATATGGGTGGCAGGGATGTGGCATAAATACATTTTGCAGTCTCAAAATAATTTTTAAAAAGACCAGTAAAGTAGCCCTATAACATTCGTATCATCAAAAGTAAAAGTTTGCCAGTTCCAACTTCTGAGCAAACAAATTAATATACAACACCTAATTTTGTGAAAACAACTTGTACAAACGAAGATACATGTTATCCTATTGGGTTTAGAATCCACAACATGGGGAACAATTGTGTGGTTCATCAAGTTTCTATAGTCACTACCATGGATCCAAGCAAATATTAGATGCATCATTGACATATACAATGCAGAAATCAGTACTGACACAAGGATAAGTATGGAAAACTATTACTACCTCCGTCCCTAAATTCTTAACACTTTTGACTTTTAGATTTCATATTTAACTCTCCGTCTTATTCAAATTTTTTTTAAAAAAATATCATTTATTTTGTTGTGATTAGTTTTATTATAAGATATGCTTTAAACATGACTAATTTGTTTTTTATATTTGTAAAAAAAATTTGAATATGACGAATGGTCAAACATGATGTCAAAATCAAAAGTGTCAAAAATTTAGGTATGAAGGTAGTATATGTTTGGGCAGTGAAAACCATAGACATACTAGGGCGAGCATCGTCTTGATTAACAGCTAAGGTTTGTGATGTGGTGTTGTTAGGTTTCCTGGTGGTACGTTCCCTCTGACATAGTGCTCTTAGGTGAGGTGTTTTGGTGTAGGGTGTCCTTCTGTGAAAGGTTTAATTCTGCTTTCCACTCTGAAATGAATAGGCATATTCTGCTATCTGTTTTAAAAACAACAATCGTGACGCTAGGTCACTAAGTGTGTTTAAGCTATATAATAGGCATGGAACAACATATACCAACATGCTATACAAGTGTTCAAATCTATATTTATATATATTTTTCTTTTTCTGGACATTGTTTTCCACTAAATGTCCCTACTAATTGCTGTAAAAACCCAAAAAAAAAATGCTGAGGATAAAGCATTGACCATCACACTAGTTTCTGATGGCCTTGTATGTTTCTAGGATCAATTATAGGAGTAAACTAGAAAATCTGCGCGGCAATTGCCGCGCTTTTCGTGTATGTTTTTCTTGTGCACCCCTAGTTGAAGCAGTATATTTTAAATTTATTATTTAACAAATAGAAGTATAGTTGCCTTGATATGGATGACAAAGTTCTATAAACATATACTCCAGTCTCAAAAAGAAGTTATCGACATGGTCTTCAAAGCATAAGTGTGACCCTTGTTATATATAAGATATTTAATAAAAAGTAGCATCGGTGCACTTTTAAGAAAGTATTTTTAAAACAAACTATTTCTAATTTTGTAACTTAATAAATTTAAAATTATTTCTAATTTATATTGACAATGTTTGATTAAAACATTGCGTTCAAAGCTACTATTTTTTTATACTGGAGTTGTAAGCGGAAAAAAGATTGAATCTTAATTCTCATAGTAATCAAAGAGCATTTTTAGGAGATAAAACAATTTAAGTTATCTAAATATACACTTTCATTACATATAAAGGTTTTGAATTATAGTATATACTTATAAGACATAGAAGTAGAATAAATTTATAAAAACTTCTCTTATATCTTTTGAAATAGTTCTATTGAATCTATAGCAAAAGTAAATTTGATTTAACAAAACAGTTACAGTTAATTTTTTATATCTATGCCATTGTCCATGTGTATTAACACATACTCCCTCCATTCCTAAATTATTGTTTACCATTTATTTTTAATATAATCTTTGACTATTCAACTTATCTAAAAAATTAATTCAAATATGTAAATTTAAGTTGTGATTCAAATAACTTTAATGATAAAGCAAATTATAATATATGAAATTTATAAAAAATTAAATATGACCATAGTCAAAATTTATATTAAACCTGAAAAATCTAAGGCGATGGCACGGTCGTTCATGCCTGCTCCTGCCGAGTAGAAGTACGCTACTACGTTGACCGGAGAAAGGATTTTTTTTTCTCTTTTCTAATATCCACAGTTAGATTTTAATCCGACGGTTAATATTTTTTTAGGGTGACGTGGCACAACGAGGGTTGAGAGGACGTTTGCGCTTTAATATATAAAGATATGTATAAAACATATGCAACTCAATTATAGGAGTAAATATGTCTTCCCTGGACCCTATCCAAGTGGGAGTTACATGCACAGGGCCGCCCCTTTTTTTTATCATGCTCTGCATATGGAAAGCTAGAGCAACATGCATTTTGAAGGAGATAGTACATTCGCAAGTATAAGACCATATCCCTGTATAAGGACAAATGTAACAAACAATAACTTAACTAAGTAGATTTCATAATCCAACTATTCTACAAAATATGCTGAACACGAAACAATAAAATGTGCTTTTATACTGCTGCCATCAGCTGGTTATTAATAGGCTGCACTGTGCAATTATGCTCCATGGCAGACACACTTAAATGTGCCACTCACTGTGCTAAAAAAAATACGACGGAGTAGATGTCTTCAATCACAAACTTCAAGTGTCACCTAGACCTAGTTCATGATGTTGGACGGGCACAGCTTAAGTGCATTCAATGAAAGTTGTGAGAAGATTTAAAACTGGTGATTCCTCAACTATAAACAACTGGCAAGATGAATATTTCCGGAAGGAAATAGCACAGGATAAACAAGCAAGGGGCACAAAACTTGCTCTGAATGATAGTACTGAAATCGTAAGATAGTAACATCACAAGATACATGATGTACCTGGGAGTTCTCGCAAAGAGAAGATTAGCCAATACATCCATCATAACCTGAAACTGACGTGATGTCATACCGGCTGTTATATCTGGTGAATTAAATGACAACTCTTTCAGTGGTTTAACCTGCAAAACGAAAATTTTTGGTTGATAAACAAGCTAGATCCACAAACTGTTAAAATATGCTCACGGCGAGTTGTATAGAAGGATGAAAATCATTTTTCACAGGGTAAAGTAAATTGAAATCATTAATAAGAAAATATACCTTCAGGTCAGGGGTCCCTCCCTTGTGCCGTGTGTAGCGGAAATACATTTGGCATGGCATAAATACCCTTTCAAGTAATGCACCAGTTCGTTTAATTTCAGATGATTTTCGATGTATTTTTGGCAGCCACTGAATACCAGCACCTGGATCAACATCTGTGGGTGCAACATGAGCCTGAACATGCTCTAACATTACAGAAAGCTCTACACGTGACCAGGTCATTTCTGGCCCAGCATGACCAGAGGTAATATTGCTGGAACCAAGTGCTTTCTCAAACATTTCTTGACCCACTTGCACAACTGAACTAAATGAACGAACCATGACCCGCCCACTACCAGCAGCCAGTAGAAACCTACCCTGGTGTATGGAACAGATAGATAATAAATAGTTGCAAACGTAGACAACAGAGGATAGAAAATAGTTCAATCATAAATTTCATATTTACTCACGTTTGCTTCTTCCGAATGCAAATTGAACTGAGGTTGGACAATATTAACCATAAATTGTCTTGTACCTTCTTCCTCCGAGTCCTTATTATGTAAGGGTTTCACTGCTACTTCACCAGACACGATAGTAGTCAAAGGGAGAAATTTGAATGTAATTGCCAAGTTTTTTTAACGTTTAATGCATTTCTGAAAATAAATTTGTGTGAAAAGACTGCATATTGATGCAGAGAATATCATTTTAGTTCTGGACTTATCTCACTAATATTAGAATAATAGGAGTCCTAATGAACATACCAGTTTCATTACTTGATGTCAGATGTGCCTTGAGGGATCCAACAGAAGGTGGTGACTCTGAACTCTTGACCTGTTGAGTTTCTGAAGACTGTGGCGCTGAGGGTGAAGAGCTGAGAGCACCATCCTTGGACATCTCAGCGTCTCTGATTAACTGTTTCTTCTCAATAATCTTTCTTTGGGTATACTGGCGAGAAGGCGATGGTTTTGGAGGCTGAAATGCTTGAGTTAAACCGCCAACCCAAGAGAGGATAGCAGCTCTATTTTCTAGATTCCACAAAATTTTTAATCCATAGACAAATACTCTCTGGCAACTGTCAGCAACCACAACATTGAATCCTTCCTCATCACTACCTGATTGTTCATGATCACTGTCATCCGCCCCATCAAACTCAGACTTAATCAAAGGCATTTCAGATTTTTTCCTACCATCTTCCTGCCACGCTGATAATCTGGCAGCATCAGCCTTTGGAGTTTGTTTTCGTATTGTAAAATAATCAGCATAAAGAAAAAAACCATCATCACGGCTTTTCTCAGTCGAGTTAGGCTTATTTTTGCCCTTTTCACAACCAGGATTATCTGCACCTTTTTTTTGTGGACTCTTATTTTCTAAATTAGAATCCTTTGAAGTTGATGCTTCAGGAACCTTGTCAATGAATACCTTCAACAAGTGCAGGTCTATGCCCTGGTAGACAAGATCAAGAGGTTCACGCTTGCAATCAAATGTAAATATCTGCTTTCCACGGCTGAAAGCAATTTCATACCGGAACTTTGTGAAGTGTAGCGTCAAACCCTTAGAAGGATCATCAGCTTGTAGAGGCTTATTGTTAATCTTCAATAGCGTGGCATCAAATCTAATGAACTGTTCAGTCATAACTCTATCAAGTGGGAGGTTTCCAGACCGTATAAATCTGGGAACTCCAAAGCGTGGAAATCTGGAAAACAGTCTTAATTTATGGGGTGGAAGAAATACCAAATTCCACCACTTCAATAACCAGACCAAATCATGAGCTCCCACATTCACTGTTGGAGAATCATTTGAATCTGCACTCCTTATTTGATGTTCCATGGGTTCAACAGTAGAAGGTTTAAGTGAAAAGCTCCACTTCAGTGACAGGGAAGTTGAGCGGAATGGATCAAAAACTTTTTCCCGTGGTTTTCCCTCTATAGGGAGAGCAAACAAAAAATGATCCATAGGGTTACCTGAATCACATCCCCACTGTATTGAAATATCCATGAAGAAAGTAGGTGTTTCAAGGAAAGGTATAGATGGATGATGTGGAATTTCTACACTGCATTTCTTTGCAAGACTCTCTAAGCTAGTTAAAAAAACCTTCAGATTCTGTGAAGACAGGTTGACATAGCCATCCACATAACATATTTCCAAGAAATCAGAAGTGATTAACATTTTATCTTGCTTCTCATAAGGATTTGTTGTAGCAGGGAGATGCCACTTTGTATCAGTAAAACGCAAGCTGAAATTTCCATGAATATAATTCCGCATATCATCCCACCAGGGTAAGCTGCGCTCTCTTCTAGGAGGTTCAGGACGCTCAAAGAACCATCTCTTAGCTAAATTTGCCCTCCGGAGTGCACAAGTAAATGCATAACTTATATCCGCAAAAACAGGTTCGTAGCTAACTCCGAAGGAGACTTCCCCACTCTGAAAACGCAAGGGTAGGTTTGCATATGTTTTCATCGGTGGGGTATAACCGGTTGCAGAACGTAGCAGATTTACCCTCCACCATTTTCCAACATAGACATCTTGACGAACTTGAGGCTGAAAACAGGTTGCCTGCCATGGGAAAATATTAAAAAATTACAATTAAGAATGATGGTAGATCACCATAATGGTTCCATATAAAACATAAAGGACACAATTTTGAAGGTGATACCCTAATCCGTGCTGCAATGATGTACATGAACAGAAAAAGGGTGAAACTACAGTGATACCCATTTTGATAGAATCATTCTCTTATCTAACCAGTCAAATTATATCTAAATATCCAAAAATAAAATGTCCGGAAAGGAATGCTAACCTGCTGAGCCAGCACAAGACAACCTTCACATTTGCCAGAGGTTCCAGAAAAGAGTGGAAATGTGTAATCTCTCAAGAAAACAGATAGGGATTTAGTTTTCAAATTAAAATTGCTACCATACAAACGGGAAAATGGAATATCATTTTTGTCACAAACCAGATCTACAGATTTAATAAATCTAATCATCCCTTCATCACCACCATCAATCTTTGATAGGCTAACATCTACATCTTTTGCATGCAATGACATAACAGATGTTCTGCGAGTACTCATCTTGAATCCTGATTGGAATCCATTTGAACATGCACCCGATCCTTCTGATATTGACAATTTCTGACATTCTTGGTAATATGAGTGAAATGCCTGTCTATAAATCTCGTCTCTAAGTTTTTCAAAGGTTTGTGCACCAGATACTGCATCAACATCAGGGCAATCATTCTTCTTTTCAGGAGTAGAAGTATCTAGTTTTTCCTTCAGGGAATCTTTGTTTTTGCCAGAAGCAAGCTCATCAAGAAGATTCAATTTAACCGTGTACTCACAAAATACATTCTTCATTAAATTGATGTGCTCATCGAGCCATCCTTGTATCGGTTCTTCCTCAATTTCTGCTATCAGGTCACGTACAATGACCCGGACATACCGAAATCCTGTTGATTTTGGTTTGCCCTTTTTGCTGTTAGTGCTAGATTTCTTCTCAGGAAATAGCATAGATGTTTTTGCAACAGTAATAAGTTTAAATGCCCGCAATGTATCTTCTACTGCATCATCAATAGCTCTCAGCTGCAATCTAAAAGGCAGGCAAATGTGAGCATCACGAAGTTGAATAACCCAATCACATGTAGCTCCAGAGTGCTGAAGCTTCTTATCGTGAAGGCTATCCGAAACAGAAATCGGGATGCGAGATAACTGCATACGACTGCTCTTGAAAAGCCAGGCACCACAAAAGCTGACTGCAAGCCCCTCAACCAGAACACCTATCTTTGCATTCTCAGAAAATATAGAGCCAACATGAACCATTGCTTCAACCCCATCAGCAAGTTCGGCCGAAATTCTCAATGACTCCAGATCGATGGCAATAACAGATTCTCGCTTCCGTTGTGCTTTTTCTTGCTGGCCATTGTCTGTAGGTGATTCTTTTTTGGCCAGGATATCCATGTTCACTGTCTCCTCTTTAACCTCAACAACAGAATTCTGATGTTTGATCCGATGCAGAACAGATTTAAGTCTTGTAGCTACTTCAAGCAATTCCAAACAGGGATCAGGCTCCCATCTGACTGCAATGTCAGTCACATTGATAAGAGAGCAAGCTGCAATATCATTTAGCCCAGCAGAACGCTGGACAAACTTGGTTTTACGCACAAAAAGTATCTTGGTCTCCTCTGCAGGTCTATTGTCAAGCTGATCCTCTTTATGTGTCAATCTGCAGTTCTCAAACTCAACCTGCATGGAATGCTTTTCCTTGTTCAAAGACACACAAATTTGATAAATCTCAAGGGAAGTGGAGAAGTTAACATTCTTATGATCTGGAAGGCTGGTAGAATTCACATAGGCTGTTCTTGGACCACCATCAGCGTCACTTATGATTACAACGCGGCCGCCCTGAGAACCAAAATTTACACGCTTTGGATCTGCTATACTCATATTTTCCAGCCTCATGTCACCATCATACACAATACAGCACTGTGAAACATTGATTTTGAGTAGTTGTGCTCCTTTAGCTTTCTTGGTCGACTTTTGGCAAGGAGTCTCCTGGACAGGTCGTTTCTTTGGAGGTAAAATGCTTTTCAAAAATAACTTGTAGGAAATAGCAGTTGTACAAAGTAACTCAAGACAGTAAAAATAGAAGTGCATTCTGATTCCAGATATATTAACAGAGATACCAGATTTAGCATTATCTTCACCATTATCTTTGCCTATATCATTTTTTTCCATATCAAGAGTTGAGTGGCTAATGCACAGTAAGGTGCTTGAGATGCTTTCTTTTGTTGACTTTTGATGTTTGCCAGCAACAAGAAACTTCAATTCGCTGAGCTTGGCATGCACTTGAGTTCCTCGATTTGCCAACTTACTTGCAGAGACATGAGAAGATTGCAAAAGGCACTGCATTATCCAGTATTTACAGAGTGAGACTAGCATCTAACCAACGAAGAAAGATACAGCATTAACCAGTATATACAGAGTATGCTCAATTATTCAGATACACGTAATAAGCTTCAAGCTATTGAAACAAGGTATTTTAAAAACCCTTGGTGTTAATTCTCCTGCACTACCACGAAGAAATGCATTTCATCAAGGAGCTCAGTGGATAGTCATGAAAGTCTGAAAGATGGACAGGTACATGGCACAAGCAATTTCAAATTATAAGGAACTCATTCATCATCTACTAGCATCACATAAAAATTTATAGAGCCAAACAAAATGGCAGCAGAGTTCGGAATGGAGTAAAATATAGATATGGCCAATGCATGTTTTCTATTGTATAAAAAGAGAGAGAGAGGATTGTATCAATCAGCTTCTCTAATAGATGTGGCTGCCTCATGAATTAAAAAAAAAATCTGATCTAGTATAGGGTTTCCATGAGGATTGAAATTGGACCCCTAAGAAGGTTAACTAAAGCTCAGATTCAGCCCATCATTGACCGGATAGCAGATCAGCTCCCCGGATGGAAGGCGGATTTGATGACGAGCTGGGAGAAAAGTGAAGGTCCAGTATGTGTTAACTGCTATGCTGATCTATTTGGCAATGGCCATTGATGTCCCCTCCAGGGCACTCAAAGCCATTGACAAGATTAGAAATGGCTTTCTTTGGCGTTGAAGAAAGGAAGCTCGTGGTGGTCACTGTCTGGTACCCTGGGGCAAATTGTGTCGGCCTATTGAGCTTGGGGGCCTTGGTATCTCAGACCTGACGGATCTATGCTGGGCTCTACAAATGCGTTGGTTATGGTTGCAAAAAAACAGATTTAAATCGGCCCTGGAGTAACTTACAAATTTAAATTCCAGATCAGGCGCATGCTTTCTTTTCGGTGGCTGTGATGATAGATGTGGGGAATGGGGCTCATACTCTCTTTTGGAAAGATAGGTGGATTCACGGACAATGTATTGAAGAGATTGCACCACGCCTAGTTCTTGCAGTATCCAAAAGAAGACAAGAACAGGACAGTCCAAGATGCTCTCCATAACCAGAATTGGATATCAGGTATACAGGGAGCACTCCCTGTTGGGGCCATTATGGACTTCTTATACTTATGGGATATAGTCAGTAATTTTGAGCTGCAACATGAGGATAAACACCTATGGAGATTTTCCAGCTCTGGAAAATACTCTACTAAATCTACTTATGAAGGTTTGGAAAACATGGGCACCACAGAAATGCCGTTTCTTCCTATGGTTGGTGGCACATGATCACTGCTGGACTGCAGATCGATTAGCGAAACCTCAGTTGGATCATCCAGAAAGGTGCCCTTATGTGATCAAAGTCAGGAGACCATAAATCATTTGTTGTTGTCGTGCAGTTTCTCGAGGGCCTTCTGGTGAACCTCATACCCCAATTTGGCCTGCAGAGTTTTGCCCTACATATTTCAGATGTTTATTTTGATGAGTGGTGGAGTAGGTCGTCGGAAGCTACCAATGGCCTGAAGCAACAGGGGTTCAACACCTAGTTGCATTAGGAGCCTTGGCTCTTTGGAGACATCGCAACTGCTGTGTTTTCGATGGTGACAGCCCCAATTTGGCGGGAGCAATCTTACTAGTGGGAGAGGAGAGACTGCTCTGGGACGTTGGGGTAAGAACTATGGGAGATGAGAAGGCGAAGGAAGCTAATAGAACTGAAACTTTGGCAGCACAAGCTTAGCTTTTTTCATTGCATATGGGGGTCTATTTATAGTACAAGATGGCTACTCCGAACCGTCATTAGTCTCAGCTGCTATTCAGCAAGAGAATTCTAATTCTACTTCTATTACAACTTGCTACAGCTGTCAATGTCTCAGCAGCAGTTGAAAAAACAAAATTGACTACTGTAGCTAGCTGTAAACAGTTGTAACAACCTTACTTACTAAGCAATGGTCTGCCGACCAGCTCTAGCTACAACACAAGGATTATTTTCTAACATTTCTCCCCCAAATCCTTGTGTTCTTCATTAACTTGGACCATTTCAATTCTAGCTCTCAATTCATGAAATTTGACTTACCCTAGTGCTTTTGTTAGAATATCTGCGAGTTGGTCCTTGGTATTGACAAAGTTAGTAGAAATGCTCCTCTTCTCCACACTCCCGAATGAAGTGGTAGCGCAGATCAATGTGCTTGCTTCTCTCGTGGAAGACAGGATTTTTACTGAGTGCCCAGGCAAACATGGTATCCATCTTCAACTTCACGGTGGCAGCTCCCTTTCCTGTGAGGTCACCCAGCAACCGTGCCAACCAGATGGCTTGGCATGCCGCCGTTGTTGCGGCATCGTACTCTGCCTCGCAGGAAGACAAAGCAACAATCCGCTGTGTCGATGTCGCCGGCATGGTCGCTATCGGTGTATCCAACCAATTTTAACTTTCCAGTGCTATGCGGGTAGTCGAGGCCATGGTCAATTGTGCCGGCGATGTAGCGAAGCAGCCTCTTCGCCGCCCCATGTGCTCCACTGTGGGACATTCCATGAAGCGGCTGAGGTAGCCCACCGCGAAGGTGATGTCAGGTCGCGTGTGAACAAGGTAGCGTAGGCTCCTGATTAGCTTTGTCGTCGAATTGACCTCTGGCACCGTGCTATTTCGGCTTAGCTTGAGTCGTGTCTCCAATGGTGTGGAGACTGAATTGCAGTTATGCATCCCAACACTCTCAAGGATCGGCTTGGCGTAGGCCTTTTGGTTCAGTGCGATCCCATTAGCATGTTGGCACACCTCAATCCCTAGGTAAAAGGAGAGGAAGCCAAGGTCGCTCATGAGGAATTGCGATTTCATTTCATCCTTGAAGAGATTAATCTCATTGGAGTCAGACCCAATTATGATCAGGTCATCGGCATAGACACTGATGAGTAGACATCCTTCGCCATGGCCGCGTCCATAGACAGCATGCTCATGGGGGCTTTGCCTAAAGCCAAGGCCCTTTAGTGTTGCGTCAAGGAGAGCATTCCATGCGCGCGGAGCTTGACGCAGGCCATAGAGTGCCTTCTTCAACCGTAGCACGTTCCCTTCTTGTCCAGTGATGAAGAATCCTGGCAGCTCTGAGACGTACACCTCTTCTTCGAGCACGCCGTTTAGGAATGACGATTTCACATCTATGTAATGGACTTGCCAACCTTGGTGCGCGGCGAGAGCGAGCATTAGCCGCACTGATTCCAGGCGTGCGACAGGAGCAAAGACTTCATCAAAGTTGATCCCATGCTGTTGAACATAGCCCTTGGCGACGAGGCGTGCCTTATGCTTGATCACGGCACCGGCCTCATTCTTCTTGAGCTTGAACACCCAACGCAGACCAATTGGACGATGACCACGTGGTAGGTCCATGAGCTCCCAAGTGTCGTTCCGCTCAATAGAGTCCATCTCCTCCCTCATGGCAGCTTGCCACGCTACGTCACGCTCAGCCTCTGCGAAAGAGCTTGGCTCTCCTTCGCTAGCAAGGAGGAGGGGGCCAGTGTCGAGGTCACGTTGTGCCTCGACGGGGATTGGCGCATCTCCAATGATGTTGTCGATAATGCGATACCGTAGTGGCTCCTCGTCGTGGTACGCGTCCACCCGCTCATCGTCGTCAGATAGCAGAGGGACATGAACTCTGGAGAGGCCGGCGCTGGAGCAGGACTTGGCATCGACTGTTGCAATGGCGGCGAAGGTGCAAGTGCACTTGGCGTCGCTGGGGACTCTTGCGTGGGTGCTGACGAGGATGAAGCAGACGAATCAGCTCCCCCAGATCTTGGAATTACCGTTTCGCGGAAGATGTGCTCCATGAAAAAATCGCTACTAGGCACAGTCAAGTCGCCAGCCTCCCAGTCCCAGCTCGCCGCCTCATCAAAAATGGCATCACGTGTGATGTGCAACCAATTGTTCATCGGGTCGTCGGCGCGATAGCCCTTGACGCGCTCATCATAGCCGATGAAGACCATGGGAGCACTCCGGTCATCAAGCTTCTTGAGATGTGGACGTGTGTCTTTGACGTAGACGACGCAGCCAAAGGTCCCTAGATGCTGCACAGCCGGCTTTCGACCATGCCAGGCCTCAAATGGCGTCTTGCCCTCCAGGCTTTTGGTGGGAGCACGGTTGAGCAAGTAGACCGCTGTGGTGACCGCCTCTCCCCAAAATTTTGCTGGCAGCTTCCTTGCTCGACGACTCCATTTTGCTGTGGGCTATAGGGCACAGTGAACTAGCGGAGCACTCCATGGTTGTCGCAATGGTGCGGGAATTCAGCTACAGTGAACTCGCCGTCATTGTCGGTGCGGATCATCTTCAATTTCCGGCAGCGTTACGCTTCAGCCGCCGCCTAGATCCGTTGGATTGATGACCCCGCATCACCCTTCCTGGACAACAACACCACCTACATGTAGTGAGTGTGGTCATCAACGAGGAGGAAGTCGCGGCGTCCACCAGGAGTTGCAGGCGTGATCAGCCCACATACATCACCGTGGACCAGCTCAAGGGGTTGCTCGGCACGGTACTTCGTCTTCTATGGGAATGGCATGCGCCTTTGCTTGGTAGTGATGCACACGTCGCAGAGTTGTTCAACGTGTTTCAACTTTGGCATGCCACACACCATGTCCTATGTGGACAAGCGCCGCAATGCATCAAAGGAGATGTGGCCGAATCGGTCATGCCACCTCCAGACGTCATCATCACGGCGAGCAGCAAGGCATATTGGGCGCGCGATGTCAAGGTGCAACACGTATAGCGGGTTGGCACCTCGCTGGACCTTGGTGAGGAGGCGATCTTGTCGATCCCAGACACGGAGCATGCCATTATCGATGTGGATCTTGGCGCCGTTCTCATCAAGCTGCCCAAGGCTGATGATGCTATTGCGGAGTTGCGGGATGAAGTAGACGCCGGTGAGGACTTTGTGGGAGCCATTCTTGTTGTTGAAGATGACAGAGCCACGACCCTTGATGCTAACCTTCGAACCATCGCCAAATTTGACGGAGCCGATGATTGAACGGTTGAGGTCGGAGAATACGTACTCTTGGCCCGTCATGTGATTGGTGGCTCCGGTGTCGAGGTACCACCCCTTGATATGCGCAACATCATCTTTCGTGTCGCCGAGGAACGCTTGTGCGCGTGGCTCATCGAGGTGCACACCAGTCGGTGCCACCGAGAGCCCGCACACTTGCGCCATGAGCACTGTGGGCTCATCGTCATCCTTGTCCGCCTGCGAAAGGTGCGCCTACGTCTTCTTGGGCTTGCGGCAATCTTTGGCCCAATGCCCATACCGGCCGCAATTTCTGCACTTGTCCTTATCATCGGAGTTCTCGCCATCTTTAGAGTCGTTCATGCGACCCTGCTTCTTCCTCGGGCCACGCGGGCACCGCCTAGTGTTCCCGCCGAACTTCGAAGACTTGAGCCCACCATCGTGTTCCTGCCTTTGCTTCGACCGAGCAAGCCATTGCTCCTCGGTGAAGTAAAGCTTCCCACCGGAGAGGATTGGTTCCTCTGCCACGGCCAGAGCTGCCGCTAATGCTTCTCTGTCATTGACCGTCTTCATCCTCTCTGCAACTTCCTCGATCGAGAGGTGCGATGTGTCGAACAGCGTCTCGATCAAGAGTGCAAGTTGTGAGTACTTGCTGGGGACGACGCGAAGCATCTTCTCTACGGCGCGCTGATCGGTTACGAGCTCACCATGGATTGACAGTGAGCTCATCAACCCAGTGAGGCGAAATGTGAAGTCGTCGACCTGCTCGCCTTCACAAAAAGTGAGGAGTTCCCACTCTCGCCAAAGTCATTGTAGTGTCGACTTGCGGGCGCGATCAGAGCCGATGTACATGGAGCGGATGGCCTCCCATGCGTCCTTTGCTGTCTCCTTCACTGCCACCGCGGATCATCTCCGAGGCACGGCCGATAGGATGGCGTCAACGGCTACGCGATCATCTTGACGACTCGCTTCGCTGTGCTCGACCGCATCCCAGAGGCCACGCGCCTCTAGCTTCACCTTCATGAGGAAGCTCCAATCCTCTAGTTGCTGCATGTCAGTTGCGAAAATGGTGTGCCACCGACTTCCTTGACCACGTACTGGACCATCACCTCCGTGGTGTCTCTACGCCTACCACTGCGCGTCATGGAAGGGGAACGGCGACGATACGCATGCCCGCCGGCTAGAGTATCCTCTCTTGCCGGAGCTGATGCCATGGATCACAACACAGGCTCTGATACCAAATGTTGGGGTAAAAACTATGGGAGAGCTGAGAAGGTGAAGAAAGCTAATAGAACTGAAACTTTGGCAGCACAAGCTTAGCTTTTTTCATTGCATATGGGGGTCTATTTATAGTACAAGATGGCTGCTCTGAACCGTCATTAGTCTCAGCTGCTATTCAGCAAGAGAATTTCAATTCTATTTCTATTACATACAGCTTTCTATGTCTCCGCAGCAGTTGAAAAAACAAAAATTGACTACTGTAGCTAGCTGTAAACAGCTGTAACAACCTTACTTACTAAGCAATGGTCTGCCGACCAGCTATAGCTACAACACAAGGATTATTTTCTAACATGGAAGATGGCTGGAGCAAGGGGACTGATCTCCTTGTCTGTCACCCAAACTGATGCTGTTTCTCCATGATTAGTGGGTTTGTGGTCGCTTGTGATTAAGGACAGGCGCATATGTAACTTGTTCTAAGGGTGTGGTGGGTGTATGGGGTGTGTTGTACAGGTATTTTACCCTTCTTTCTTCTTAGTATAATGATACACAACTCTCCTGCGTGTTCGACAAAAAAATAATTACTTGGGGCATTTTAATAGTACCTAAAATTCTTCCCCTTGAAAATGAAAAAAAAATTCAATATCACAATTTTATTTTCAAGTGTGGTGATTGTTGAAATAACAAAGCTAAACTACACAGAAATCATTCACCATTTGCATCATCCAAATCTGCGATGGGGTATCATGGCATTTTAATGAGATCCCCAGTCATTGATATTGCAGGGCACTTTGAAGTCGTGTTCTTACAAACAACACTTTAAATCAATCCCTGTTGTTATTGTGTGACTGGGTTATAACTACAGTTAAACTAGCTATCATGTCTCCAGGCCTAGGTTATAGGCTCATGGACATTGTCACGTACAGTCACCCATTCCCAACTCATTAGAACATTTCATTGGCTAGCAGCAGCAGAAGATGATTGTAGTATCAGCAGTGCTATACATAGCCCTTTTTTCATCCAAAGTTGTTCTTCTTAGTTATCAAATTATGTTGCATTTGTGGAAATCTTACCTATTAGTTTATAAGGTCATAAAAAAGATACACATATACATCCTCTTCTTTTTGTGGTATTATTTAGCACATGTGCTAAACATTTTAAAACAACAACCCAAGAGCTCATTGAAGAGCCACCTAAGCCGACCTTTTATCCTCCCCCTGCCTCAAGCACGTGTGCTAAAAATGACTGGGTGGGTTTTAGCAGTGTGAAGGTGAGTTGTAAATATAACAGACCATTATTAAAATTTAGAGCGCCTGGCATTGCAAATTATACAAGCATGCAGCTATAAAAGTCCAGACAAGCACAGAACAGTACGACAAAGAACACAAAAATACTTACATGGTAAAGTGGTAAGTCATCAAGATTGTAAAGCACAATACTCAACTCTGGAGCTGATAGCGTACATGCCCAGACCAATGATATTTTTTCTTTGGGTGCCTTCTCTAGTTGAGGACTCTCATGAAGAACAAGGGGCTTCTTTTTATCTGAGTTAACTCTAATTAGTGGCTTAATCCTGCTTACAATGAGATTGCATTGGAACCCACTAATTTTGACATCCACTTCAGCTTGAATTGGTTTTGTTGGCTGAGAGAAGACAATGCATCAGCACACATATTTTGCTCAGAAATAGATTATAAACTGAAAATAGGAAATTGCATTCACATAATTTGCAGCATCACGACACATAATTCACTATTACAGGGACACCGAAACCTATCAGTACTTCATATTACAGATAAGCAATCATGACCAGGAACCATAAAACAAGAAAATCGGAAGGACACTCCCACATGCAAAAGGGGGTCACTCCTGATCACATAGATTCAACCCAGAAATGAAGCATTGGCCCATCTATCTATCTGCAAAGAATCATACTTCTAAACAGTTTACCACCAAAAAAAACTAGCAAATAATGTTGCAATTTCAGGAATGATGTCATTTATCTGGTAAAACATAAGAATATTTCACACATTATGTCCCAGTTGCAATGCAGAGAAAAAGTGAAAAATAACTTTGAATGACAAACTTCACCAAAATAAATCATCAAATAAGATATAAGCTATCCACCAATATAATGATTGTGTATAAACAATGAACTGATAATGTCCAATTCAAAGAAAACAGATATGCAGTCAGAATACAGGAAACATTTAAGGTACTCTTCCACACTAGTTGACAAATTAAAACAATTCACACTTATATTGTCATGAAAAACACATCCACAGATCGGCTTTTTTGCAGCATGCTATGAACTGACCAAGGCAACCTCTATGTTAATGTGCACGCCAGCATGGATTTCATGTGCACGAGAACATAAACCTAACTTTCTTAACATCCTCCATAGAGTAGTTAATAACATGGACCTACTAAACAGGCTATGAATCCTGACATTACCTAGTCATAATCCTAAATAAGAAAATTACAGAGTATTCTCAAGACAAGCATGGACAATCTTTGAATTCTATGACAATTGTTTTAATATCTTATTCCATCCATGTACTCTTGATTGACAATTAAGAGTGAAAATTATTGATCATGAGGTTACCCTCCAAACCTATTTAGTTCAAAAAAATGAACTAGTTTTTCAAAAGTGAAGGGGATTTTGAAAACTTAGTTCATTTTTTGAACTAAAGAGGTTCGGAGAGTAACCATAGGTGCACCTATTTACATCTGCACTGCAAAAACGGCAGAGGACAATGCGGTCCCTTATGAGTTGGCAAGGTCCATCTCTGGTGGAATCAGTAGTTTTATGACTAACTTTTGTACTGTCTACACTAAGGCCATGTTTGTTTCACCTTTTCAGCTGGCATTTCCAGTAGAAAAGCTGAAACAAATGGGTTTCTAGAAACTCGCTTTTGGAAAGCTGAGAAGGCAGCTTTTGAGGAACTGAACTAAAGGTGAAAAGCTCACCTGGAGTTGCTTAGTGTGCAGTGAAGCTAAAAATATATTACAAAAGTCAACATCCAAATTTCATCAGCTAGCTTTTCAACTAGCCATTAGCCAGCTTTTCCAAAAGCTCAAAAGCCCCATCCTAAACAAACAGGCCTAGGTCAAACCAGAATTAATTAGAGTGATGGGCTTCTTTTAGTGCTTAGAATTATTCCGTGAAAAATGCAGCAAGTTAGAATAAAAAATAATAACACAGAACAAAAATCCCACATGAAATCATGAATCAATAACGTAGACATGATTCCTCCCAAGAAAAAAGTAGAAAGCACAAATTAATAATGAGAGATGATCAAACCGACCTCTGTGGGAATGTTAGCTGAAATAACTATTGCTAGTTTTACGACCTCTAATACAGAGGTAGCGCCATCCATTAGAAGCTGGAAAAAACAAACAGACATAAAATACACCAAATAGGAAAGTTTATATGATCTATAGAAAACACAGAAACATACATGAATATCTGCTACATCAGTTTCCAACCGAAGATGTGTGGCTGCCTCTCCAAAATCATTGTGTGGCTGTAGTTTCATAAATCTTAAAGATATGCCACCAATTTCATTGTTGACAGAGAGGCCATGGTCTTTTGGCAAAAACTTCAGATCCAGTTTGGACATATTGAAGCTAACCTTCCAAAGAAAACTACATTTTAGTGAATAGTGATCCAGCAGCCAACCAATGTTAGAAACTTAGAGGTCACATCAATATTTTCATAGGCAACTTTCACCCCACCATATCCAGAATGTCAGCCTATGATTTATCTTGGTTACACAAAATGTTGCTGCAATGAATCCTGAGTCCATATATAACAAACCATATTTCCATATGTTTGGTGTTCAAATGAACCAATATGACTATTGTTAAAATTTAAAAAAAAAAATAGCAAGTGGGAACAAGCTAATAAATATGCCATGCATGGAGAAGGAAAAGAGGCTCGATAAAAAAAATAATAAATATCAATAGTACAGTAGGAAATTCATACAACCTTTTCAGGAAACAGATCGATCTTCTTATTCAACGATGCAAGTTTGCTCCCTTCAGATCCAGCAGCTAGTTTATTATCCACAGAATGTTTGTCCTTTTGTTCAGAAGTGGTAGAGGCGGGCTGCTTCTTCTTGGTAAATAGTTTTTCTTCCAAGTTGACAACAATTGGACCAGAAAAAAAGTCCAAATTCTTTACTCTAACTCCATTATCCCTAAAAAATATTGTTAAGAATATTGATTTATATTACTTCACAGCAAAGCAGGAAGTGCATGGAATAGGATGAAATCTCAGGGAACTATAGATAGCAATAGGGATGTAGTAAAATAAAATTGAAATAAGCTACTTTGTCTAAAATATATAAGCTGGGCCAGGTTAAGGTATTTTATGGCCCTAATTGGTAGGAAGGACCGTGTGTATTTCCTTTTAGGCTTCTTGATAAGTTGAGGAAAGGTGTATGGTGTGGGGAGTAAACCATCAAATGCAAGGAGATGTGATATTCCTAAGACAAAATCTCCTCATTTGCTACTGAGTGAAAAAAGGCACAGTCAAATCATGGAAAGTCGCATCGCCTATTAATAGTATGGTACACAAGAGCCTTATGGATATGTTGCATGATTGAGTGAAGGGATATAAAATAAAGAGAGGATTGCCATGTCTATTCATTGTTTTTTTTTTTTGCCACAAAGACCTTCACATATTTTGTAATTCAAGATGATTCAAAAGCTTTGAATCAATGTATAACCTTTGATGAAGGTCACATGATAGTGTTAAATCCTCAAACAAGAAAGAGCTACAGTCAGAAGCATCCATGGCTGAGCAATATTGTCCACTAATCCACCAATCCGACTTATTAAACACTGATGTATGGTTGTCAATGCTATCTGTCTCCGGTGCTTGCACAAATAAAGGTATGATATTTATTTGAACATTGAGAACCGGATTCAATCCTCCTGTTTTAGATAAATCAATATTTAGGCCCTTGATGCCAAGAGCAGCTTTTGGAGCCTGCAACAGTGAAGACAAGTTATCAAAGCCAACGACATGACAGAGACAAGCAATAAAAAACATACTCCCTCTGTCCCAAATTATAAGTTATTCTGGACTCCACCACTTTTCTTAAATTATAATCATTCTCGCTTCCCAATGTACTTTCTCTCTTTCCAATACTTCTCCATCTTTATATCTCTCCTCTTTTTCAATACATCCCACCTTTTCCACCCTCCTTAATTCCTACGCCCAGTTCCAAAACGACTTAAAAATTGAGACGGAGGGAGTAATATCTTGTAAATTAAAGACCATATAAAATTATACGTAAGAACTTCTTTCAAACATATCCAAAGATGACTTTAGTTGCATTGCTAAGCTCCTAATAACATAAGTAGAGACACTTGAAGACAATTGCTTAAACTTTTGGACACGGCCATATATGATATGATTCACCTAGAGTAACCATAACCAGAGCACGTCTTCTGCGAGCAAACAACCGGACACAAAAATCTGTCTCATCCAAGCCTTGAGACTATGTACTAGTTTAATAAACACACAACACAACAGTATACATTTTTCATTCATGGAGATCACTGTGAAACCTTGACATCTGTTTTGGTGAAGAATATGTCATGCACAAAAAGAATATGAGCATTCATGGTAACACGTAACTTTTCTTCAACATGGCAGGTATAGACGAGTCAAATATAAGATGGAAAACAAAGCTCGCATTCTATAAATTAAATGATCCACATATAAAAGTTAAAAAGCTTATTAAAATCATCATCACACTTTAATGGACTTCAAATATTTTATGAGAATGCTCCACCTTAAGCCTCAGCTCCACTACGGACAACGAAAATATGCTGGCCATGCTTGTTATCAGCCGCCATTTTGCTTTTCCTTTGTTTTTTCCTTTTGATTTGGCTGATGAGCTTGAGGTCGACCTGCGAGAGGGAGGTTTCTTTTCGTTTGCGGATTTCACAGGCTGCCTGAGCACAATGTCCAGATCAGATATCTGCAGTTGCAGGATTGGGCCATGGGTTAGTATGGTAACTCCCAGCTGAGTGATTGGTCTCCGCAGGCCAAGTCTGATTTCACCAATACAAATGGACTCGACAGCACCCTGAAATGCATTGTGCACAAGATTATTGTGTTTTAGGACTGGCATTGCTATGGGCGAGGAGAAGGGACGAGACATTGTTAGAGGGGGCAGGTAAGGTTAACATACTTTTGGTGATGAGACGGTGATACCACGGAGATAATTGAAGCCGTAGGAGTGGCACCCGATGGAGATCTTGGCCACGCGACGGAGCACCCAAGCCACCGCGCTCGTGAAGAAGCTGCGATTGGGTTTGCAAAACATATATAAATAATAAATCGTTAATAATCGATCCAATTCCGAGAACTGGGAGACACGGCGGCATACGGCAATGAGTAACGAATGAACCCGTTCGATGAGGGTTACAAAGAAAGCTAGGACAAGGGGGAGGCACACGTACAGGACGGCGACGCATCCGGCGGCCGCGGCTATGGCCGCGACCACGGCGAGCTTGAGGGCGACGAGGAGGAGACCGTGGCGGAGGACGAGCTCGACGACCTCCCAGGAGACGACGAACGCCACCAGAAGCTGCACGAGGCCAGCCATCGTCGCTCAATCCTTCCCCTCTGCGCTCACCACCACCGCTCCGTCCTCGCGTCACCAATCCCGTGGCGGATCGTGTGAGGTCGCAACGGCGAGGATTCCGGGGGGCATTCGATCGGTGGTCGGAGAAAGGAGATGGCGGAGTGGAGTAACGGAGGGGGAAGAAGGGAGAGGAGATGGGGCTGGATCGAGGCGGAGTGGAGAAGAGGTGGCGCGCCATTTCCGGACGAGGGAGAGGGAAAGGAAGGAGGGAGAGGAGTGGCGCGGCAGTTACGCACGTCCGAGTCAAACCGGACAAAACTCGTTTTAGAAAAAAAAAATTGCCGGCAAAGCACCAAGCAAGCGCGGCCGGCCTGGCCGGCCCATTTGCGATGGGCGCCGGCCCAGATCATTTGCAGATCTCAGGATGGTATAATCTGGGGCGAGTGCACACCAAGCCACTGCGTTTTCGCGAGACTCACAAGAAGATATGCTCAAACAAAAACTGTCCCAGCCTTTGAAAACAATGCATAAGATTGTAACCGAGGATCGAATCAATGACAAAGATATCTTGCTTATATGGGCAAAATAAGATTGTCTTTTTTCCATGCAACTTGAGGCTGGCCCAAAAGCTACCAAAATTAAAAAAAACTTACATATCTGCTTAATATAGATGATCATTGGCATACCAGCAAGCAAGTGCAGATCAAGTTATCTGAGGTTCAGCACAGCCAGTAAGCGGTACAATCTCTACAGACCGAAAACACTACTTCCTCCCTTTCTTCTTTTTGCCCTTTGCCGCACCTCGTTTCTTGTCACCCTTTTTCGATTTGCTTTTGTTCTTGAACTTTCGCTTCTGCTGATGCTTCTTTACACCTAAACCAGAGTTATTGGAAGTTCTTGGATTCTTGATGTAGTTAGTAGAGACAGAACTAACAGGTTTGTGGCCAAGGTCATCATCGTCACGAGTAATTTCACTGGTAGTGACTGTAATTCTTGTTCCACCATCTTCATATGTTTTTATTTCTGGATAGAATTCACAGAAAATAAATAGTTTAAAGATTCATTTTAACAGAATCAGCTATTGATTTCTATCATGCTTGGAAGAGCATAGGCAGAACTGTCATAATATCCAGTTCATGTGCTCACCAGACAAAGATGCATCAGCGGTTTCCATCTCATCATCATCATTGCTGATTCCTTCATTTTGTAACCCATCAGCATCAGCATTCTCTGACGACAGTACTCTGCCATACATAGCAATCTCCCTCTCTTCTTTTCTCTGGAAACAAAAAGGAACAGGAAAGGAAAGCATAGTTTGTGTTATTGCTGTGATATGACGAAACACATAAGTGCTTCAAGTAGTCACTAGCATCTTTATTTGTAAAACCCCTGTGAAAGAAAATTAGGATATCTGAAATCTACAAGTGTTTTCTATGGCCAAAAAGGTCAACGTGGAACCATGTATTGCTTGGAAGCTTGGTATGTGTTCCAGCGATCACAGTAATATACAAAAGAATTGTTGAAATGAAATTGCTTCACTGACAAGACTAGTCTACGCATTAGCATAATTGCATACACTAATGTTTTCCTAAACGGTTCTAGATGACCATCTAGACCGGTCTAAACGTTAGATGGAGGGTTGGCTGTTTAAACTGTTTAATCTTGTTTTTAGATTGATTATATCTAAACGGTTTTAAATAGCCATTTAAACCAAGAAACAGTAAGGCCTTGTTCGGTTTTGAGGGAATAGGAGTGGATTGGAGTGGAATGAGGGGCATTGAATCCTCACCTAGAGAGTAATTGATTCATTCCCTCTCTAATCCACATGAGTTGAGGGAAAACTGAACAAGGCCTAAACGGTGGGTCACCAACTGTCTACCATTTATGATTTCATTGTACGTTATAACAATCCTAACAGAATAATATACCCAGCCAGAAGTGATTTGCAAGATAAATTCAGTGGTCAACCATTTTCACGCAAGGATAATTTTCCGTCACCAATATCTTCGTTGACCTATAATATATTACAGAGTACTATGAGGAGTTTCTCACCCTTTTGCGCTCCTGGATTTTCCTCTTCCTCTCCTTCTCTTGCAAAACTTTCTGTGCCTCCTTTCTTCTCTTCTTCTTCCTCTTATGAAAACCAGTCACGAAATCCCTGCCGAACAAATATCCCAGACGTGACGTTCCGAAAAAGGATACTACTACATCGTACCAGAGCAGCATAGATAGAAAATGCATCTACGGATAATAGGTCAACACCAAAATCACACACTGTGCTAGGCAAATTTAGCGGTGCCGCCGTGGGGGAGAAGGCGAAGGAGGAACGAGCACCTGAGGGCTTTCTCGTCGAGAGTGACGGACAGCGCCTTGTTCTTGAGGGAGCGTTTCTTGATGTGCTTCGGCACCATAACCGTCGGCATCTGCCCCACCACAACCTCCTCCTCTGACTCTGATGCGTCCATCTCTCCGCCGTATTCCTCCTCCATCGCCTCATCATCCTCCCACGCCATCTATATTCTCTGTCTAACCAGACTGTTACCTCGAGTCGGGGCACGGGGCAGAGCGGATGGTGGCGGTGCGCGGCTCGGAGAGTCGGCACGGGGCGGCTAGGGTTGAGAACAGGGTTGAGGAAAAGGAGCATACTCCCTCGTCATTTTTTTTCACCGTCATTTTATTCTTCTTCAATTGTATCAAATTTTACCTATTTTAATTTTTGTGCTCACATTAAAACGACACTTAAATCAGAACAGATGAAGTATTAATTTAAATATGTAAAATTATAGGATATGTTTTAAACAATTTTGATAATAAAGTAAACTATAATAAAATATATGAAATTTATTAAAAAAATAAATAAATGATCAAATTTGATGTTAAAAAGCAATGTAACAAAAATTTAAAAACAGAAAAGTACTTTAACTATTTCCTCAGATTTTAAAATATTAATATAATTAACTTCTACTAACATCAACTTTAACCATTTATCCTATTCTAAATATTTGTGTAAAATTATTAGTCATATTTCAAATATAACTAATCATAAAGCAAATTATAAAAAAATATATTATATGCATCATATTTTTTAATAAAATAAATAATCAAAGTTAATATTACAGGCCATTAGTATTAATATTATATTTATCATCGTTTCAGCTTAAAATTATGCTTGTATACAAAGAATTTAAAAAAATTATATTTGGGTAAATTGAAACAGAAGGCATTTTGTGAGGTAAACTAAGCTCAAAAATAATTTAAGATTATTTAAACTTAAGCTATACTTAGAGAGTATTTGGACTTTATCCTTAAAAAAACGGAATTTGCAAATAGATGATCGCTGTTAATATGGTTTAAAGCCTTATTTAAAATGCAGAAACTTCACAAAAATCAATTTAATTTTATCAAAAATAATATAGAAATCTAGTTCAGCCAACGCAAGCGGACAGAGGAAGAGCTGCCGCTTTGTGATTTGCGTCAGAAGGGAAGGGCAAGCAAGGTTAGGGAGATCACGCCGAGGCCATGTGATAGATTTGTTGAATGAAAAGAAATTTCAAAAAGGAGAAATTCACGCTTATACCCTACAAGAAGCATATACAATACTTGAAAGTCAAAACACAAAAGCATGGATATTTTTAAAAGTTCTATCTTTCTTTTTATTCAAATCCACTAAACTTTGTTTTATATTTGAAATTGCTCAAAACACATATGAAGTTAGAGGTGTGAAAATGAGTTAGGATACAGAAAATTCTCGTTTCCTTAAAACATGTCATTGTAAGCATCGTGGATAAGAGTTTTGATAAGATGCGTTTCGCTTTTTTGTGCCATGTCCTTTTCGATGAGTCATCATCCCTTGAAGCGGAAAAAAAAAACATCAGGCTGGAGAACTTGCGAGGCAGCTGTTATCTCACACTCGTTTCTTTCCAAGCTGCTCCTACTGTCATTGTGTTGAACCGATGCAGGGAGTAGGAGTACTAGACATTAGCAGGGTGTTAATACATGACAACTTACTCGTGAACTTTTTCTCCAGTAGCTACTCTAGTTGCGGACCACTGGCACATGCGGACTGCTCTGAACAAAGTTTAATTCCCTTGTATTTCCCCTTGGTCGTGCTTGCTTCATGACACAGCCACGAGTTCAAAAACTGAAAACAATTGCTTTCCATAACAATTGAAAGAAAGACAGTGGACGAGCTCATAGGATATGCTCTAACGCTGGAGGACTGAAGAGTGAGCATGCTTAACGCCGTATCAATAACAGCTGCTAGATAAATTTCAGTTGTGACTCAGGTGAAGCAAGCAATACATGTATACCAATTGGTAGACGCGCGGGACAAATATGAACAAATGAGAACGAAAAACAAAAGGGAAAGTATTTTTTGTAACATTAGACTGCCTGCCATTGCATACCAAACATTTACAGGAGAAAGTTCATCCTACACTGACTGGGGAGTCTGAGACATCCCGTCCCCCTCTTCCATTTTTTTGGGGTTTCTCTAGACACTGAAATGAACACTACATTACATTACTCAACAGAGAGCAACACTAAAAGAGCAGTTGCATTTTCTTATCTTTTTGGGGTCATTTTTTTGTACTGGTAGTTGCTTGCTATACAAAAGGACACTTCAACCACTGTTATTTCGAGTGCCTACTGCCAGTAGCAGTGCTACTACTGGTAGCAGGCTTCAGAAGAAAGACCAGACCAGACAGCAACGGCAGCAGCCAGGACTCACAGGAGCAACGGCGGCCAGAGGGGCAGCAGCCATGCTCGGTTCCACCGTCTGGAGGAACGGACCTAGCGAGGCTGGTGGATCACCCGGGGCGCGCCGCCCTTGGGACTGCCGGCGTGCTTCGCCGGCTTCTCGGCGTGCCTGGGCTTCTCACGGAACACCCGTGGCGCGTCCCCGCCCTTGGGGGATGCCAGGTTCAGCGCCTTAAGCACCGCATCTGCAAAAAAAGCACGGTGATGAGCACGGCAGGATCGACACTTGCAAATCGAAGCCAATCGGTAGCATTCATCGAGGGAGGAATAGACGAATAGATCCGTACCGGTCTTGAGGGGAGCAGGGGCCTGCTGCGCGGCCTGGACGACCACGACGTCGTCCTCGAGGAAGAGGTCGTCGTCGTCGTCGGGGAGGAGCGCGGCGGCGTCGAGCACCTCCGCCATGTCGTCGAGGTGCGAGTGCTCGCGGGACCAGTGGTCGCGGAACCACGCGGTGGTGGTGACGAGGCTCCACCACTGCGGCGAGAAGTCCTCCACCTGCAGGAACGCCGCCGGGATGAAGAGCGGCGCGTCCGGGTTCAGCGTGGACGACGACACCGCCGTGGCGCCCATGTTGGTCCTCCTCCGCTCCTTCTTCGTTTCCTGAACAGATCGGGTGGAGTCAGACCAAATCAGGCGGAAAATCTTCGAATCCTCGGCACGAACCGAGAGAGAAACCAGCGAGGCGCGCGTATACACTACAGGGGAATCAAAGGGAACCGCAGATCTAGTAGAACGACGTGAAGCGCCGTGACAGGCGATTTCTAAGTAGAAACACGCCGCGAGAAGGCAGATCCGAGTAATAGGAGAGAGGATGGGTGGACGGCTCACCTCGGACTTGCTTCCTTGGGAGAGAGAGACGGATCGGCCGGCGCCGGGGTGCTCGGCTACGGAGAAGGGGAACGGATGGAAAATATCTGCTGCGTCCTTCGGTGGCAGCCAGTGAGCTTGTTTGCCAGTGGACTGGGCGAGCGCCCGGTTTTATATAAGCGGAGGAGCCGGCGAGTGAGGCGACCGCGCGAGGCTTCCCTGCTGCTTTCGCTGGATCGGAACGGAAGCGTGTCGCCTCGCCTCAACGCAGCTTCCTGGCTCTGGGATGGAGCGCGTATATACGCGTTCAGCATGCAGGCTTGGTGCGCATCGTTTTTATAGTCACGGGTTCCGGCGCGTTTGAAACGTGAGAATTTTTTTAATTTTACTTTTTTAAAATTAAACTGCTTTTATAATGTTTTTATGAAATTTATGTGAAATTCTAGGTATTCAAAACTGATTTCTTTATCCACGCTACAGTACAAAAATCAATTAGAAGGTCGCAGCCACAGCCAACACGGCTGCAACATTTAGCTCATCTGAACGGAAGCCTCTGTATTTTAAATGGGCATGAGTGCTGCTTTGTGATATCCCAACACGATAATCTCGAGGTCGACCTTTTTGCTCCTGAAACTCACGGTAGATCGGTCGGGTGATGGAGCCATGGAAATGATGGAATCCTAGTTTTAAGGGTGTGCTGGCTGCAGTTACAAACGGCTGCTGTTGTTGCTATTTTTACTGTAGCAACATGCGCTTTTCATTGAATGCCACAGCTTTTACAGCACAGCAAAGAAAGAAAAAAAAAAAAAGCAGAAGCGATCAGGCCCTTAAAGTTATTCCGGCTCCTCTCCCCCATCTGGTTAGGCGTGCGGGACGTAACAACGCAAATGCACATGGTGAAGGCCGGGGTTCGAATGGACTGGTGCATCGTCGCGGCCGGCGGAACGGCAGGCAGTTCCCTCGCCGAATAATCTACTCTCCGTTTTTATATCACTGTTAATTTTTAAATTTAATTTTAATTATTTATTTTATTTAAAAAATTTGATAAATTTTATATATTTTAATATAATTTAATTTATTATTACAGTTATTTAAATTACAGCTTAAAATTTTATACATTCAAATAAATTTTTTAATTAATACAAATAATTAAAATTAATTTTAAAAATCAACAACGACGAAAATTTAAAAAAAAATTGAGGGAGTACTTCGCAATTCTGGGAGCCATCTCCTGTGAGCGCGAGTGCCTCACTTTGCGGGCCACCGGGCCCAACACGTACTATCGGATAGTAGTACTTCGTCCTCCCCATCAAGCCGCATGACTAATGACGGATTACTCTGCAGGTACAGTTTAAGATTTACTGGCAACGATTCTTTGAAAATTATTCTCTGACGAAAATTAATTTTAAGACAAAGTGATATCAGAAGTTATTTTTTTACCTCTCAATCATTTAGTTTATTTTAAAAAATCATTTTATAGAATCAATAAATAATCATTTCTCCTAAAACAACACTTAGTTATGTAATCCTCGATCTTATTCTCCACCCAAACTTAATTGTGAGATACTTATTTTGTCTTCAAAAATATTACTCTCTCTATTCTAAAATAAATATCTTCAAACATTCACCTTAGACCATTCGTCTTATTCAAAATATTTGTGAAAATATTTTTTGTGAAATGCTTCATTACTAGATTTTTTTTGTATTTTCTTAAAAAAATTGAATAAAATAAATGGTCAAACGTTAAGAATTATGATTATTAAAAAATACTCTGTATTTTCCAACACAATACTCTGTATATATCTCCTTTACTTTTATCATTTTCTATATGCTCTCTACTTTTTTTTCACTTTTTAGGGTCTCTTTGGTAAGAATTATGATTATTAAAAAATTGATTATACTTTG
>BCLG01004003.1:0-39115 GCA_001602295.1 Zoysia matrella
CGGTGGATTGGCGGGCGTCGACGACGACGCCGCGCTGGGCATGGATGGGGGGCGCCGCGGGCGTAGCCGGCGAGGTCTTGGTCGCCGGCGCGGCCGTCGGAGACGACATTGCGACCGGCCAGCTCGCTTCGGAGGCGATGAATCACGGCCCTATGGACGAACGAGAATGCCCAATCCTATGGCCCGTGCAGCCCTGCTACGACAAATGACCTGTTGGATTACCATAGGTTTTTTTATGCCATTTTATTTTAGATAATAGCTAAAATCAAAAAATTTAAAATCTATTTTAACTGGTCTATTGGAGTTGCTCTTATAGAGCAGCCACGATAGCCAAGACGGAGGTCCACACCGGCGTACTCCTCGCAGAAATATCCCGTCCGAGGATCACGTCTTCCAGAAAACGCCGTTAATCTCAGCACCGTGTGTTGTGTAAACCGAAATTTTTAGAATTAATTTAATACATATTATTACAATTTTATAAAATTTAAAATATATTATTTAAAGTTATATATTTTTAAATCTATTAACATATAAATAATATATTTTAAAATTTATAAAATTATAATAACATATATCAAATTGATCCGGATAAATCCCCTCGCTCCGTAGCCCCGCCCGCTCTCCACCGCGTTGCCGGATTGAGCTCGTGTTCTGTAACCTCGCCTCGCCGCCCAGCACAGAAGGCACGGGCGCCTCCCCCTCCACACGTTTACCGCCTTCCGATCCCCAGCCGCTGCCGCCGCCGACAGAGCTCGCGTCCTCATCTTTCCCCGGCTCGTCGTCGCCCTCGTCCATCCAACCCTCGGAGGCCAGGCTCGGTCGCTCCTCCCCCATCGCGTCGCCGGCGTCGCGGCACGCGCAAGGAGTCGCGAGGGCTCTCCTAATTCCTCGTTCGCTGGTACAGGTGCGTCTCGGGCTCGCTCAACCGGCTCTTGATCGCTTCTCCTGCGGTGGAAACTAGCGCACTCCTCGTTCGGGCGCGTGTGATCTGAGCGTTTTGCTGGCGCGTGCAGGGGCCGGTTCGGCGCTGGTATGGCGGCGAGCGCGCAGGACAGCGCGGCCGCGGCGGCGGGGCGTTACGTGGCGGATGAGCACGACGGCGGCGCGTCGGACGAGGAGATGGACCTGGAGGTGCAAGACGAGCACCACGACCACGCCCAGGACGCCGACCCGAGGGACGGCGGCGCGAACGACGACGACGACTACTCGCTGGTCGGTTCAACCTTCATCAGCGCTGGTTGATGGATTGCCTTTTCTGTTTTGATTTCGCATCTGAGGAGGGCGATGCATGATGTGCCGTATTTGTTCTGGATTGGTTAGCTAGGTTTCTGGTTTTCTTTATTCATCTAGCAAAGTCGAGCTGGAGGCAGTACAGGTCTGGTGGTTATCATGCCAGAATTAAAATTGCTCATTGACGTAATCATATCTTCCTCCGTATTGTGTTCGTTTCATTCAGATGTTTATGCTGTAGCTATCTAATTAAAGGATAGTTTTGTGGTGTGGTTGTGCTGGCAATGCTAGGGCGAGTGGTTTAGACATGTTCAAAAGTAGCTGCAAACAAGATGTTGATAGAAGTTTATATTTAAGTATTATTTACGGTTAGTTTAATGGGTGTGGTGGTGCTGGCAGTACTAGGATGAACTGTGCGGGCTTGTGCAAAAGCTGTTACAAACAATGAGTTGATTGTTCTGTACAATGACAGAAGCAGACAAAGATAACTTGCCATCTGCTAAAACACAGCTAAATTTCACGTAATTATTAGGCTGATCATCCAGCTATGAATTGGTGTCTCATACAGGCCCCGTTGTATAATTATTCCTCTTGAATAAATTTTTTATTATTTTTCTTTTCAATTTTGAAGTCGAAAGGAAGGGCTTGACAAATTTTCTTCAACCCTTAAGATTAGTCACATACCTAGTTGTTGATTAATGGTAGCCTAATATATTAATTTCTGCAGCTCACTCGGATATCTGACACGACGGCAGCTGAAGCAAGGGCAGGAAAGGATATACAAGGCATACCATGGGAGAGGCTAAACATAACCAAGCAAGATTACAGGAAAGCTAGGTTGGAACAGTACAAAAACTATGAAAACTTCCCTCAATCAGGAGAGCTCATGGATAAGGTCTTCAATACCATCCAGTTCTATTTATCAAAGGATGTTTTATCTTTCTAAATGTTCGCATTTCCTAATTTTTTTATTTATTATTTTTTCTTAGTTGTGCAAGCAAGTCGAGAAGAGCAGCAAGTATTATGAGTTTCACCACAATGCTAGATTAGTAAAGCCATCTATTCTCCATTTTCAGGTGATCTGCTGTGTGCTTTTCTTTTAATTCAGAATATGCAGACTAGTGTAGTACTTTTATGATAAAAAAATTTGTGCAACATTGTCTATCCATTTCCTTTCTTTCTTTTCACCAATAACACTTATTTCTTTGTTAGTTGTGGCATGTTGAGTACGGTTGCATACATACTAGTGGGGAATTTATGGGATAATGAAGAATCCTTGCTATAGTTTGTCACTAAAATAGAATTTTACATGTCACTGTAAAAGAGCTGCGATAATGGCAGATATAACAGTTGAAATATGGTAGTTTCAAATAAAGAAAAGTCATATGAATTATGGCTGAATATGAATAAGGATGGAACTGAGTTTATTTTCATTTGCATTACAATCACCTTCATCTTTGTTGTGACATAAAGAGCAATAGCTGTGTTTTTCTGCAATCTGCATACACAATCTTGATGTAGTGCTCAATCTTGTTATGAATCTAGGGTGCACAATACTAACCATCTCTTGTGCAGCTTAGAAATTTATTATGGGCCACCTCGAAGCATGATGTATATTTTATGTCAAATTCCACAGTAAGCCACTGGTCATCGTTATCACACAATGTATCAAAGGTTCTCAACTTCTCAGGGCATGTTGCTCCAGCAGAGGTTTTCTTCTTACTTGAAGATTAAATACTTTATGTTGAGTGGTATATTATTCTCTGAATTTCAACCGTTCTCAGCTTCCCATTTTTAATATAAATCTGTTCCTTTTTTTTACACAGAAGCATCCCGGGAATTTGTTAGAAGGGTTTTCTGGGGTTCAAGTTAGCACCCTTGCTGTGAATGAGGGTTTATTGGTAGCTGGTGGTTTTCAAGGAGAGCTAGTTTGCAAGGTGAGGAACAAAAGAAGATCCAGGTTTAACTTTTGACTTAAAGTATTTGCTTACTAACTCCATTTCCCATTCAGTAGGCTATAATCTAACTATTCACTTTCCTCTCAGTATATCCTGTATAGATATTGATTATCGTATTACGTATACTAAGCAAACTAAAAAAGAAGATGTAAGTGAAATAATTGTTATACTCCCTCTCCGTATACCATACCTTTTGAGACATGCCCATCCCCCAGGCTTCTTATTGTGCTTGAATGAAATTGGTGCTATGAAAAAAGTAATCTACAACACTCACTTTCTCATCATTTCTTTGTGGGTACAGGGTTTGTCAGATCGTAATGTGAAATATTGTGCAAGGACAACTTTGAGCGACAATGCTATAACGAATGCCATAGATATGCACAGATCCACTAGGTAAATAAGTTATACTTTTTTGGACTTGTCTTTATATTCATTACAATGAAAATCTGAAACTCTACAAATTATTTTGCAGTGGAGGCTTGCGCATTACGCTATCCAATAATGATTGCGGTGTTCGGGAATATGATATGGAAAGATTTCAGCTCTTGAACCACTTCCGTTATAACTGGCCAGTGAATGTAAATTGTGTCTCTTTGGAATTGTAGAATAAAAATTTCCTTTTCTCCATACATAGTTAACTGTTTTTGTTTCCTTTGTTTTACAATAACAGCACACTTCTGTGAGTCCTGATCGGAAACTTTTGGCAGTAGTTGGAGATGACCGGGATGCTCTTCTTGTGGATTCACGAAATGGGAAGGTATTTAGCCTTTTGCTTGCTTATGGATTAATTTGATACATGCCATTACAAATTTGTGAAATTTGAAATATGCCATTCGGACCCACGTATCATTCACTTGCAGGGCTCCATCTGTCATTGACACATCAATGGCATATTTCAAAGTTTGCAAAATTGTAATGGCATGTATCAAATTTGCCCGCTGCTTATTCATTCACAATCACTGTTATCTAACTGTAGTTATGCCATTGTGTTGCTAAACGGATGTTTAATACCCTAATCATTTATAGTGATTGCTATGAGAGTTCAGAGGCATTCAGATCATGTTCTGTTATTGCTGAACAATCATGAGATTAGAAATGATGAATCGTTGTTCATTGCAGGTAACCTCTACCCTAGTTGGCCACCTGGACTACTCGTTCGCTTCGGCATGGCATCCTGAGGGCATCACCTTTGCGACTGGGAATCAGGACAAAACATGCCGAGTCTGGGACCTTCGCAACTTGTCAACCTCCCTTGCGGTCCTGAGGGGCAACATTGGGGCAATCCGGTGTATCCGCTATTCCTCTGATGGGCGCTTCCTGCTCTTTTCAGAGCCTGCCGACTTTGTTCATGTGTACAGCTGTGCTGCGGACTACAAGCAGCGGCAGGAAATTGACTTCTTTGGCGAAGTGTCCGGTATCACACTCAGCCCGGACAATGAATCCCTGTTTATCGGAGTGTGCGACCGCGTCTACGGCAGCTTAATGCAGTACAGGATGATCCATCAGTTCGATTATCTTGACTCGAAAATGTGAAGAACGTAGCTTGGTGCTCTGTCGGATGCTGGTGTTCGCCACTGCTCAGGATGAGGGTTCTAGTGCGCGGTTCAGGAAATGTATCTGCCTGAACCATGGTGAGCTACCGGCGGAGCTACACTCGAGCGAGTCTGCCCTGTAAATACTGGCCAGCTATTGAGTACCAATAATGTGTGAACGTATGCGCGGTAGTAACCTTTGAGTAAACCTGGGAATGGTTTGGTTGCAAACCGGTGGCAGCAGTTTGGTTTTTCCTTTAGGTCGAATTGGTTTGGTTGAAACGGGGATGATATAAATAAATGGGCTGGTTTGGTTTGGTGGATCAGTGTATCGGTTTGGATCTAATTTGGCCTGGGTGCAAATGGGTCTAATAGAAACAGTTTTAACCCCGGTTTCAAGCCCGGTTCGTGACCCACGCGAGGCCATTTACCTAACGCACGCGACGGCAACTTGCCTAGCCCTAGCGCTCGCAGGCTCGCAGCCGCCACTCGCCAACCATTGGTGGCTATGGATTTGGCTTCACATCCTTAGGAACAGCCGAACAGGGTGTCCAGCCGCTGTCCTCGTCTTCTACGGTCAATCAGTGCACCTCGGCGCTTCCGAATGTGGCGGCCACTACAACCATCCCATCCGCCGCCGTCGTCATCTCCCCGGCGAGCGTCCCACCGATCACCTGCCCGGCTGCCATTGTAAGCGACACCGAGAACGGCGGCGGATGCGGCACAGCAACCTGCCCCTAGGCGGCAGCAGGAGCACCGTCCCTGACAAGGACCGCACCTCGAACCGCACGTGCAGCAACACTTTGGAACCTTGAACCTCGGCGTGACGGCGGCGGCGGCACCGCGGCCGCAGAGCACGGAGACCCCGAAGCCGCGCCAGCGCGGGAACATGAACACCGCGGCGAGCACGTCGCAGCCCGCGGCCATCTCCAGTACCACGGAACGCAGTGTGGCCCCTGCTCGCTCTCCCGCGTCACCGCGATCGGCAGCTTGGGCTTGTTCTTGGACGGCATAGGAACGGATAGCGTGGGTTGAGTACTATTAGCAACCAATGGGTCTTAACCGGTTTTAGGATTTTTGGATTGATGTGGGTTTGGTTGCTTTTCTGTGTTGGCTTGGATTGGTTTGGTTTTAAACTTGTCAAATAGTGGCTCAGCGTGTGATTGGGTTCAATGTAATGATAGTTTGGTCTGAGTTTAGTTTCAGTTTTGAACCCACTGACAAGTTTACATTTGAGTAGATAGTTTTCAGATGGATAAAACCAAAATTTTTTGTGGTTTTTTTTACTTTAAAATGCTTGTAGAATATTTTACTTTTAGGATGGTTTTCATGTCACACTGTTGTATTGTATACTTCGAGAAAATAATACATAAAATTTATACTTAGATGTGAATTTATAAAAGTATGTTTAGTTGCATGTATTTGTTCGAACCAAGCCTGTGGTAATTGGTTGTCTGTACAACCCTCCCAGCCTGGCTCTGTGATGCAAACTCCGTCGTGCGGCTTGGCTCGGCGGAAACGAAAACATCCTGCGTTTCCCGCGAGCCTGGCTCGCTTGGTGCCCGCGCGTGCGCTCTGCCCAACAAATTGTTTTGCTCGGAGCGCAAGTTCTGACGTGCGGGAAGGCCATCATTCCATTATTAATCTCACCGCTCATCTCTAGCAGTACTACCGCGCCTCTCTCTACTCTCGCAGATTCCTGAGCAAGCACTACAACACGTAGAGGTTGCTGCTCATTCTAGTTGATCCACAATTTTTCATGGTTAACTAGAAATACTAATGAGTAAATATTATATTATAAATTTGCTTTGTCTAATTACTGTCAAATTAATTATTTTCCTATTTTTACTTTTTATTTGCTCATGCAAAGAAAGCGTAGGAGTTAAGAGGTATTTTCATCACATTGTATGCAGGTTATCAAACTACTTGTACATGTAACAATCTGCAGCAATCAACCAATCATCTTCTGTGTCTAGACAAGCTATACTTATGTAAACAATATATCGCATGAACTCAACCTGTCTTGTGTGAGTTTGGTTGGTTATTATGGGCTAGGTTAGGTTGATTTAGGCAACCAAACGGACAAATCCATCTACTAGAGCGTTTCTAAAAGCTTTCAAAAAATTCCCCACTAATTTAAATTATTGAGAATTAGGCTAAGTGCTAGCCTACAACGATAAGGCTTTGTTTGAAACAGAAGAAGAATTTTTGTTTTTATATTTTTTTCTGTAAAATTAAACTAATTTTTTAAAAAATTTACAAAATTTTTATAAAATTCTTGCATTTCAAACGGAGCCTGATTCATTAACTGACAACTAGTTCTCACGCCAATGCGACGGCCAGAATTATGCCATTCTTTTTTTAAGAAAAAACTAATTATGCGTTCTCTCCGCGTTCTTGGAGAGAAGTATGCTTGAGTGTTGGTCTCGTGTTATTTGAAGTGTTTTTTTCTGGTCGGGCAGGCTGGTTGGGATGTAGACATCCTAACCGTTGGTTCCTCATCCAACTGCTGCCTGGAGCCAGTGGCCGTTGCGCTCTGCCACGCTTGGCGCGGTGCCGCCACAGCAAGCCAAGGCTAGTCTCATCCGTTCCTCTCCGCCACCACGTCGGCCTCAAGTGACAGGCATCTCCCCAGTCCCCCTCCGCTAATGGCCGCCGCGCCGGTGACGTCCCCCTTCCCCGCCTCCTCGTCCTCCATATGCTTCCCAACGACGCGCCGTCACGGCCAACCCGCTGCCCACGCGCTCTCCGCGGCCCGGGAGCCGCCGCGCGCCGTGAGTGCGGCCAGCGCGGAGGAGAGGTCGCGGCGTGGGATTGGGAAGCAAGCGGACGAGGACGATAAAGAGGCGGAGAGGCGCCGCAAGGAGGAGGTGAACCGGAAAATCGCGTCGCGGAAGGCGCTGTCCGTCATCCTCCGGCGCGAGGCCACCAAGGCCGTCCTCGACACGCGCAAGCCCGGGAAGGGCACCCGCCGCCTCCTCCCGCGCACCATCCTCGAGGCGCTTCACGAACGCATTACTGTTCTCCGCTGGGAATCCGCCCTCAAGGTCGTCCGCCTGCTCCCCTTTCCGTAGTTACTACAAGCTCCGCCTCCACTACAGTGCACATTGCGTTCTTCCCTGCATCAGCGCACATTGCAGCTCACTCTTGCCGCGCCCATCGGCTATTGCCGCGCAGGTGTTCGAGCTAATGCGGGACCAGGTGTGGTACAGGCCGCACATCGGCATCTACATCAAGCTCATCACCATGCTCGGGAAGTGCAAGCAGCCAGAGAAGGCGCACGAGTTCTTCGAGGCCATGATCGACGAGGGATGCGCGCCCAACCTCGAGTCCTACACGGCCCTTGTCTCTGCGTACAGCAGGAGTGGTCACTTCGGCAAAGCCTTTGCATTGCTTGATCAGATGAAGGCCACCCCTGGCTGCCGGCCGGATGTGCAGACATATTCGATTCTCATCAAGTCCTGTTTGCACGCTTATGATTTTGAGAAGGTGAAGAGTTTACTGGCAGATATGACACGTGAGGGTATCCGCCCCAATACCGTGACATACAATACATTAATTGACGCTTATGGAAAGTCAGGAAGGTAAATTGCAACACGAATCTATAAAATCTATAAACATGACCTTATATTTGGTAATAATTAGTGGGTGAATCTATAAAATTATGAGTCCAGAATTCCTGGACTCTGCACTAATAGAACAGACAGTAGAATTGGAGCAGTGCTTATCATGGCACTTGTATTCATCCAAACTTACGAAAGGGCCTTTAGCCTAGTGGTTAAGGAGCCTCAGTAGCACAGTTCTGTAGCCTAGTACTAATTTGAGGATGAGGGTAAAAGAAAATGCCTCATCTGTCCCATGTCAGTGGCAATACCGCAGGGGTGGTCTTACCCCTGCAGGTCGAGTTTTTTTTTATTATTATTCATCCAAACTTCTATATATTCCTGAAATGATTCCCATAACGCACAATTCAGCTAACATTGTTTTTATAAGGTTTGCTGAGATGGAATCAACTCTTCTGAAGATGTTGTCAGAAAATTGCAAGCCTGATGTATGGACAATGAATTCTACCCTCAGAGCTTTTGGCAGCAGTGGTCAGATCGAGATGATGGAAAGCTGCTATGAGAAGTTTCAGGCCTCTGGTATTACCCCAAATATTAAGACGTACAATATCTTACTTGATTCCTATGGTAAAGCCAAAATGTATGAGAAGATGGGAGCTGTGATGGAGTACATGCAGAAGTATTATTACTCTTGGACAATAGTTACCTACAATGTTGTTATTGATGCATTCGGAAGGGCTGGAGACCTCAAACAGATGGAATACACATTTAGACTAATGAAATCTGAGCGTATAAAGCCAAACTGTGTTACTCTATGTTCATTGGTTAGAGCATATGGAAGGGCTGGGGATGTTGAGAAAATAAAGACAGTGTTGAGAATTGTTGAGAATTCAGACATAACATTGGATACTGTGTTCTTCAACTGTCTAGTGGATGCATATGGGAGGGTCGGGGCCTTGGCAGAGATGTGGGAAGTTCTTGATTTTATGAAAACACGGCGATGCAAACCAGACAAGGTAACATGCACCACCATGATCAAATGGTTTCTCATAAAAGGAATTGATGATCATCGTGTTAAATACCTACGTGAGCTCAAAGCTGGACAACATATGGATGATATGTAGGGTTGAATGTGCAAACACAAAAGAAGCTCATTTACTAATGATTGTTGGTTGCAATTCTTTCCAAGGAAGTGAAATCGAGCAAAAGCTTCAGTATATTGAGGCGTCAATCCCTCCGTGCCCCTGTATATCATGAGTTACTGGCTTGATGCTAATAAAGCAAATATTCTGAATAGATTTACGACAAGTATTTGCAAACTTTGTTTACCATTTTGATAGCACATATGTCTGGTGGCATTTATTGGTTAGCAAAGCTGCTGATGGGGGGTCCATTCTATGAAAGAAACAGTTTCTGAAAGATCAGGGCAAGTGTTGATGATTGAAGAATCGTTTAGAAATATAGAAACATGAAGATAGCATTATAAAGATTTAAAGTTTTAGAAGCAAATGGACAAGACGAATTGGCTACAATTGTCAGATTATGCTCTGTTGTTGCGACCTTCTGATTATTGATGGCCAGTTGTGGAGTGTATCATTGACTTGTGCAAAGAGGCTCATCTGTACACAATCCAGTAAATTAATTACTTTAGGGGATTCTTTGGTATTTGTACCTAACACTGGCTTTCTTATTCTGCAAATAAAGAGAGCAAGCACATATCTTATGAATGGATCAAGGAATTCTTCTGAAATGAGATTCTCATCGGCCTTTATAAAATTATAATCAGGGCTTCAAATGCTATGCAGTGGATATCCTTCTTGGAACAGCCATTCTGTTTGCAATTTTGAATACCTGCACAGTTGCTTGATATCCTTTACTACTGTAGAATGGTTGTTATTACCAATAGTAACTTTTTTGTTAATGAAGTTCTCAATCTAGAAGTAGTCATCATGATAGAAAGGCACTTTTATGGGGCTACCCAATTATTGTCACCTCCTAATGGTTTGGTTGTCATGGGACTGTACTCCAAACTAGTGAAACAAGCAATTCAACTCACAGATACGGTGTGCGATTTTCTTTTTTTTCTCACAAATGTTTCTAATGAATTTGGGTTCTAATGTTCTATGCTTATGCCTATATTTTGAATTGTATGGAGCAATAGCTCAAAATCTACCAAGGGCAATTCAATTCAAAGCCCGGTCAAGAGTCAAGACCACCTGCACTCCATGTCCCGCAAGCTATAGCGCTCTCCACTGCGAGGCCTCCAGCCCAAACGAGAAGACGACAGGTGAACACAGATGGCGGTGGCCGTGGATCTCCTGTCTTCCAAGGGGCACGACACGAGCTCCCGGCGTCGCGCCGCTCTGGGAAAAGGCGTTCGCTGGCACCAGGGAGCGGAGTCCTCTGCTAAGCAGATTTGAGATTTCGTTGGCGGAGGCTCCAGCGACTCCACGCGGCATTCCGGTCGCCAGCATGGAGATTGGAGGCGGACGATGGGTGGTTCGTAGAGGCGACCACTGAACAACTGATATGGGGAATTGACAACTCGGAGCCACTCCGGATCAACAGTCTGCAGCCGTGCGGGGCCAAGGCAGGTAAGTAGCTGATAGAAGACTAAAGCCTTTTTTTTTAACGCAGAAATTTCACATAAATTTTATAAAAATTAGTTTAATTTTTTTAAAAAAATTATGTTTCAAAAAGGCCTAAGCCTGCGTTTGGAATACAGAAATCGCAAAGGAATTTCGTAGGAAGACTTTCCTTTGAAATGGAATCAAGCGCCGGCGTTTGCAACGCGGAAGGCGGAACGATGCTTGTGGTTCCTCGGGAAAGGGAACGGTTCCCACGCATTTTACAGGAACGAAAACATCCAGTCCAAAAGGAATCGTCGCTAGCGCTGGCGCTCTCTCGGTTTCTGCCCTGTTCTCTTCTCCCTCGCCGTACCTTGGGTGAAGAAAATTTCGTGTGAACACCTGACGATGACAAATCAGTGGACGAAATGATCTAACGGAGAAACTTTAGGAAAATTTGAGAACTAGTAATGAATAACTTTTGAAAATTTAATAAATTTTTTTTGGATATTAATAGAACAACTTTAAAAACATTTAGAAATAACTTACAGAATACATATACGAAAAGTTCCATGAATGTAATGGAACAAAACTTTGGTTACTTGAAGGAAGTTTTTGAATTTTTTAAAATTAACCATTTAAAAAAAATTAAAACACAGAAAAAATAGGAGAGGCTTAAAAAAAAGAAACGCACCCTTAATTTAAATTAAGTGCTATGAATAATAATTATATAGTTTATAAAAATGTATTTAAGTTTCAATAACATTTTTATTCCTGTGGTTCTATTCCTGCATTCCAAACAACTTAATTTTTTTTATTTCTCTGTTTTTCTTATTTCTGGTTTTCTCATTCGTGTGGTTCTATTCCTGACAGAACCAAAAGCATCATCACTTATTGGATCCACAGCCTTGCGAATCGCCAGTTTCTGTTATTTAGCGTTACGAGATCATGCGCAGCGTTGTACGATTACTCATTATTCAGAGCCACTCTCGGATCTATGCATGTGAGCTTCCCAAAGCAAAGCCAAAACCCATCGAGCAACTTCACAATCGTGTTCCCTTATTTGTATGATGTTTCTGCTACAAATACTACCATTGATTCGATTCCTATTTATAGTCCAGCAACACACTATTATAACGAAACCACTGCTTGGTTCCTCGTGGACCTTGTCGATTGTATCCAGGTCGACATCAATTGGAATTGCACAAAGTAGCATGCATGATCCAGACTGTATAGTGGAGTGGCACTTTCTTTATATCAACTGAATCTTTCAGATGAATGGATGGTCCAATAATTGTTCAGACTAATCACTAATCCAATAGCTAGGACTTGGATGGAACTCTTCTACAGTAATAATCAACCCGGACCAAACTGAAGAGTAAAGACAGCAGAGAGCTCCATCTGGAAGCCGGCGAACTCGAGCCGCTGAACCTTTCTTTCCCCCCGGCGTTTACCCGCCGGTGACTCGGTCGGTCCACCTGTTGTCACTTTCCATATTTGTGGTGACTCTTCGCCCCGAGAGACCGGCTGCTGCTGCTGAAAGCAAACGCGAGATGCTGAAACACCTGGACCTGTCCCGCTTGTCCCGTGCACCTTTTAGTTTTTTTTTTTTTTTGGCAGTTTTGGCTGCATATCTATGGTGACTTCGATATATCGTTTTCTTTATGATGAGGGGTTCTGTTGTTTATATCGTCGAAAAGAAAAGAGCTTCGTTGTTTATTTTTAGTGGAGGGGACACTGGTATGGTGAGAATATCTTTTGTGTTTTAAATGGCGTATTTTGACATTTTCCGAAACTTTGAGGATCACAATTTGTAGGAAAGAAATCTTCCAACACTGACCAGTACTGTACCTCTTTTCTCTGTCGACTTTTATAGTGATGTAGAGTTCTTTGGTCATTATTTAGCTCATTGCCTGTGAACTACTATAGATTGGTTGGGCCAGGAAAAAAAACTCGAATAACTTTAATTATTATTATTATTATTATTATAGAAATATCAGTACTCTCGGTGAAGACATAAATTTGTGGCGATATAAGAGCTCCAACATTAGCTTCAAAACATCAAACAACAACAACAGCAAAATCAGTGTCAAAAAAATTATCCAGGTAATAATCTCTTGTATTTCAACCCTACAGAAATCACGAAAAAGGAAAGTTTCAAACCGAAGACCATGACAAAACAAAAAACAAAGCAAGGGAGAATGTTTCAAGCCGAAGACAATCACACACCTGGCCCCCTGCCTGTCCCCCCTCGAATTCAATTCCTGTGTTGTTCGTTACAGGACGGAGGTGAACTGGTCACGGAGTACTGTAGGAGACTGGACTCGGTAAGTCGGTAGTACTTGCTCCGCATGCAATGCAACATGACTCGTTCTGATCTTACGGACGCGCACTTGTGTCATCCGCTCTCCGGCGAGTTTGGAGCCGCGTCCGTTCCGCCGCGGTAGCAGCTCTTGGATAGATCACCGGCTGCGCGTCAGCAACAAGCGGGCGCTGCCGCGCTGGACTGAACTCCCTGCAGCTCGCATGTCGCCGTCGCGCTCCCAAACCCATCGGCGCGGTCCGCGTCCTCCCAATCCGTCGGACGCGCGGAGGCGGGGACGGCCGTGCGCGCGTTGTGGGTGCACCGTGCGCACGAGCACTTCTCCGGCACGCCAGACAGTACCGTTGGTGCCCGCTGCCCCTGCCGCCTGCCGGGCTCCCCACCCAAGTACCCCAACCCAACCGTTGGTTGCCGCCCCGCTCGCTTTTCGAAAGAAAACGGCTCCACTTCCGCTCCACTCCACCGCGCGGCACGGATCGGATCACGAATTCACGATGCGCGGCGCTGGTGGTGCCCCGTGCGGCCGTCCTCCGTCCGGATGATGGATGGAGCTTGGTGGCGTCCGTGCGCTTTGCATAGCGCCGGCTTCACGCGGCGTTCGGTTGTTCGACTTCGGCGTCGACGCGCTTCCAGGTCACGATCCCGGCGTGCATCATCACTGCAAACGCTGAACAAATAAATGAGATGCGTTCCTCTTAACCACCCACGATCTACCAGGTCATCGCACGATCGAACAACTGCCCGCTGCTCGGACGCTGTCTCCTCCCACTCACCTCGTCATATACCGCTGCTCCAACTCCACTAACCACTTCTCCGTCTTCTCCACATCCACACACCCTCGAGCGCGCAGAGAACCGCAGCCAAGAAGCAAGCGCACCGAGGCCTCTCCGCTCCAGTACTCCACTCATGGCGCCTCTGTTCCTGCTGTTCCTACTCGGCGGCCTCTGCGCCATCTTTTCGCTCACCTCGTCGTCGCGGGGCGGGGCCAAGAAGTGCGACGACGACGCGAAGAGCGGCGACCAAACGGAGGCAAAAGCAGCCGAGAACGGCGGCGAGCGCGAGGCGGGGCAGAAAGCGCGGCGGCCCGACCCGGAGGCGGGTCTCGGCGTCGTGTTCTCGACGTTCGACCACGACGGCGACGGGTTCATCACGGCCGTGGAGCTGGAGGAGTCGCTGCGGCGGCTGGGCATCGCCGTGGCCGCGGACGAGGCGGCGGCCATGGTGGCGCGCGTCGACGCCAACAGCGACGGGCTCATCGACATCCACGAGTTCAGGGAGCTCTACGACTCCATTCCCAAGAAGCGGAAGCCGCAGCCTGCCGAGCCGGAGAAGTTTGCCGCCGGCTGCGCACCGGCGGTGGACGAGGAGGGAGAAGCCGAAGAGGATGAGCGAGACCTGCGCGAGGCGTTCGACGTGTTCGACGGCAACAAGGACGGGCTCATCTCCGCCGAGGAGCTCGGCACCGTGCTGGGCTCGCTCGGGCTGTGCCGCGCCGGCTCGGGCCGCCCGGCCGTCGCCGACTGCCGCGACATGATACGCCTCGTTGATAGCGACGGCGACGGCATGGTCAACTTCGAGGAGTTCAAGCAGATGATGACTGTCGTCAAGGCCTAGCTCCTTCTAACAGATCAAAGCACGAAGATACCACGAATCGAAAACTCAAACTTTGGAGCGGATTTGCTGAGGCAAGTAACACTAATCTGTTCTTGGATCGGGTTGGTGCAGAAGAAGCAGTCAATTAACACCAGGAACTCGTACTTTGTTTATGGGGGTAGCTCAAACTAAAAATAGCTTCTTGCTAATGTTTGCTCCCCTGTTCTTCACTCTTGATCACTTCCTCCTTTCTTTCGTTCCTTTTTTTCTTTATCCCTTTTTGCAGCCTAGTTATTGTCACTGTTTTGACTGACATGGAGTATCAGACATGTATGTAAATATAGTTCTTGCTTGATACTGTAGTATCAGGTAAATTTATGGGAAAAAGAGCAACGGTTGAGTGGGAACCTCATGAATATAACTTGTCCAGTGTTTGTGTTTCAGATTCATGTTTTGAAATAACTGTGTTTGATGATTGAGAATTACATATGCGCGATCGAATAATTCTCTGTGCATACTTGTGCGATCGAACTTCGACAATTTTAAACGCGCACAGCTAGAAATGGAAAGGGAGTCCTTGTCTTTGTGGACAAGGTAAGGCTGGACATTTGCATGAACTTCGACAATTACATGTTCATACACGTTTCAGTTCTTACTATTGACAGTTTCAGCGGACAGAGATTTGGGGTTGTCTTTAGTGTGCTACTTGGTCGGAGAAGAACTGAAGTCCAAGGAAGTAACTTTCAAATGAAGCAAAATTTTCCTTCATTTCCCTCTAAAATAATCTTTGGTCCATGAACAAACGAATAAAACACATTCTTTTCTGAAAAAAAAAAACATTTGGAATGGCAAACTGAAGTGTCAATGCATTGCTACAGCTCTGAATATTACAGTGCAGCATTCTTCTGCAACTTGCAAGCTGCATACGCTATCCCTTTAGTTTGAGACAGAGTAAACCAGGAATAAAGGCATTGACATGCTCAACAAAAGCCTCACCTCGTCACGTTCTGACACTAGACCCGTTAAAACCACACCCCAGGTCAGTGAAGATGTCATTTAGAAAATGCTGTGAGATGTTTTAGTTCTTCAGATCTCTGAAACCATTTAAGAACTCCATACTTGGATCTGGGTCGTGCAACATACAGATTACTTCGCTACAATACAGACCGTCCGTGGAAGAAGATGCCAGCCTCATGACACCATCGAGAGCCGACCCAGTTTTTAAAGCTAGTGCCTACATGATTGACAAATGGATTGGTGATGTGGTAGGAGTAGAAAAGTGTGGTTATACTGTTCTTTTCACGCTAATGTATTGTTAATTCCCCCATGACGTCTCAACAGCTACTTTATACGGAGGACTAAGTATATCCTGGCTTTGTTAAACCAAGGCCCTGTTTGGAATGCAATAATTTTTTTTGTTTTCTATGATTTTGAAGAAATTACTAATTTTTCATGTTTTCTGTGTTTTTTAAGAAATTACTATATGATTTCTACATTTCAAACGGAGCCTCTGCTACAAAACCTTGAGTTCTTTAGATTCTTGTGATGGATCATAGATCTTGTGATGTATGCCTGATTAGCATATACTTACAGTTTCAATGACATTGCGACACTTGGAACAGCCGACATGACAGAACCAAGTAAACAACCTCAGAGGGCCGACAGGAAAAGCAGCCGCGGCCGGCGAGATTCGCGACGAGCGTGCAACGCAGAAACGGCATGTGCTCGGCATCGATCGCGAAATGGGCGCATCAGGGACGGAGCTGGAAGCACACGGACCGCGACGAGCGGACGCTTCCCCGCCGCACGCCGAGATGCGGATTCCGAGTTCCGACGCTGGTGGAGGATGGTTCGATCCCATCTTTGTCGAGAGAGGATGATCCGGCGGTTCGTGAATCTCGTGGTGGAGGAGAAATACGACACCGGTGTACACTCGCTGCACCGGCTGGACGTCTGCAAGCATCTCTTCCACCGGTCCAGAGCCGACGCGCGAGTGCTGCCGCTCCTAGCCGAAGCGCAGGACCACAACACTGCTGCTGCTGGGGATGACGATGAGCAGCCGGTGCTGGACAGTTTGCGAGGGCTGCCGGCGCCGTGGACGAGGATCCGTCCGCCGACCACTTTCGATCCGCTCGGGGTCACGTTCAAGCTGCCGTTTTCGGGTTCTTGTGCCCCCGTACGAGAGAGGACAAGGTCCTCGCCATGGACTGGATGGGCAAGGCCGTCCTCTGCGACGGCAACAAGCGATTCGAGGAACCCATGCTCTCCCTCGACGAGGAAGGGGGAATCCACCCCATCTCGTTCTCCGTGGTCCGTCCTCATCATGCAAGCCCAGGGAGATCAATAAGAAGAAGACCTCTCCGTCATCAACATTGGCCCGGACCCGGGCGTCAACTCGTTCTGCTTCCGGGTCCTCAGGTCCTGCAACTCCGAGGATCGCATCAGGTGGCGCTGGGAGTCTCTTCCACCGCCCCCTTGCCCCGATCGCCGCCGTTATGATCCTCCCCTCTTCATCTCTTCCTACACGATGGTCGATGGAGGCCGCACCTTGTGCTTGTATTTTGAGACAGAGCGGATCGGCTCTTTTGCGACAGAGAGCATCGACACCTACCTCTTCGACACGGTGGAGCGCCAATGGCGGCAAGCCCGCCACTGGGTTCTGCCGTTCCAAGGCAGGGCCGAGTACGTACCCGACCTCGACCTCTGGCTGGGCTTCTCCGGGTACTCCCCATGCAATCGATGCTACAACCTGTGTGGCACGTCGGACCTTAGCAACGCCATGGCCATGCACCAGCAGCCACCGAAGCTGCAGTATGTATGGCGAGACCTTGTCACGCCGGAGAACTGGTCGACAGGAATGGCCCAATTCATCAACCTCGCCGCCGGGAGATTTTGCATCGCTAAAGAATTTCAAGTTACAAAACGCTGCAGAGAGAAGATACATGACTACTACGACTGCGAGGATGAGTGGGAAGAACTCGAAGATGAGTTTCTTGTGCTGGCTCACGGTGTGGAAGCACAAGTCCGTGCAGTGCAGACCCTTGTACAACGTAGAGGGGTTGTTGTAGGATCATTCCTGCTGGTGCATACCTCCATGCTCATTTTTTTTTTCTAAGGGAACATCCATTTTACTCCTCCGAACAATTCATTTTATCTATTTATTCCCATAAATTAAACATTGTCTCTTTATTCTATTAAACTATTTAAGTTGGTGCAATCTACCCTAATTTGTATTTTTTTACTTCTCTTTATACTGAGTTTAAAAATCATATTTTCATGTCGAGGGAAGAAATCATCCACTATGTAAAAAAAACACAATATGGACAAAGATGGGATCCAAGCATTATGGCCAGCGGCGGATGGATGGTTGATTGATCTGCCTCGAGCCATCGGTGACACCGCCGATTATGGCCGGCGGCGACGGAGAGGTCGGCCGGCGTGTTGTCGACACCATGCCGGACTTGACGCTGCCTTGTGCAAATCAAGAGGAAATCCTAGATCAGCTTTTATGTGGGCCGAAAGTACTGAAACTTTCTTCTCAAAAGAATTGCACGGAAACGTCTACTCGTGGTTCAGCCCACTACATCGTCCAGAAATAATGGTAAAATATGGGCTCAATACAGAGAGGCCCAGTGACCGCTCGTGTTTCCACCGATCACAAACTCTAGCCCAAGAGCCCAGAAACCCTCTTCGCCTATAAATCCCTGCCCCTGACATAGGGTTTCCTCTCCCTCCTCACATCCGCCGCCGCAACTCCTCTCGCTCCCGGAGCCGCCGCTTCGTCGCCATGGGTAACAATCTTATCCTCTCATCTTGTTCTACTGTTGCTTTTTCCGCTCGTGTCAGCGCGCTGACCTGACGCTGCTGCGCTTTGTGTGTGGTGGTGGTGCCTGCGGCGCAGGTAAGGTGCACGGATCGCTCGCTCGTGCCGGGAAGGTGCGCGGCCAGACGCCCAAGGTCGCCAAGCAGGACAAGAAGAAGAAGCCCCGCGGCCGCGCGTACAAGAGGATGCAGTACAACCGCCGCTTCGTCACCGCCGTCGTTGGATTCGGGAAGAAGCGCGGGCCCAACTCCTCAGAGAAGTAGGCGGCGCGCCCCTTGTTCCGGTTCTTTCGTATGCTCTTGTTCGTAGTAGTTTCTTTGAGGCATTACTACTATGCAAGCGAAGGAAGAACCTATCTGTAGTTTCAGTACTGTTTGGATGGAACCTGAGATATGATAATATGCCTACATCGTTGTGTTGGGATGATGATATGAATCCATAACTTCAGTTTGCTTAACAATTTGTGGGGATGTGTGGAAATGATGCGATTTTGTACATTTCTACTGTATATTCTAGTGCGCCACGTCTGTTGATGCTATCTAAATTTACTGCTTATTTTAAGGTTGTTCCATATAGTCTGGCAAATGAATGTGGTGTGAGAATCATGATTTAGGGCCTGTTTAGAACCCTCAGATATAATTTGATGATATGGAGCCTGAGATTTGATGATATACCTACTTCATTGTAAAACTGAAAATATGGAGTCCAATGACAGAGTAATCTATTTATTCTGCGCCACCTGTTCTCCATTTTAGCTCTTTATGACCCATGATGGTAGTCTAAGCATTGGTTGATTATTCATTTGAAAATTGTATGAATGTGAATATGAATATGGATTTTTCCTCATCATAGATTTATTATTATACGTGTAACGTGATTGCAGCAATCCTGTAGCCAAGTCTGCTATGTGCATTGTTATGAATCTTTGAGACTTGTGTTGGTCCTGTTTGTGTAAATAATGCACCTTATAAAGCTGTGTCATCTTATGCATCCCGTTCTTCAGTCAGCTGTGTCATCAAGTCCCTACATCTTTGTTTTCCTATCAACGTTTGATTTAACATCTGATGGCATTTATACAGCAAATTTAATTGTATTGAGTTTCTTAGGAGGGCCGTCTATTTTATATGCCACCAGAATTAGGAACAAGTTGTTAGAACGTTTGTGTATGAGAGGGAGCTGTTAAAACTAGGAAATGTAGGCAATTGTGTTCTGCATGCAATGAGCTATCGCACTGAGTTGTAGTGAACGCTCAGCGATGACGGATGAGAATGTACCGAAACTGCGCACTGCCTGCTTGATTGCTTTCAAGATATGTAACCTGGTTTGTCCTGTCGGCATTTATGTTGGTGAAATGTAGTTCAAAATTTTGGCGAGGTTGGTCCTGGCATTCCATTCTTTTTGAGAGTACCATTCTAGTTGTTCCGCATTTCTGCATGGGTGAATTGTTGACCGGTGCTGTCTAGCGGACGAAACAAGTGGTTTCAGTGGCTTTGCTGTGCTGGGCTGGCTTCTTTTCGCAAATTCGCGTATCTATGCTCAGCTGCTTCTGGCCCAATCTCCATTTGATATTTGAGGTTTCGTACAGTTTCAACGAGAAGAAAGCTTTCACTATACTGTCTCCCCTTTTGACCTCGAAGCACTATGTTCCGGTTATTGAATATTTTCCTCTCGACAAATCATTATCCATCTTAGAACGATGCTGCATTACTGCTCCATCGTATGGGCCTCATGGCTCATGGAAAAGCCCCAATCAATGCTCCTTTGTCTGGGACCTATCATACGAAACGTTCACAGCAAATTTGCCTATAATTTAAACCAGATTCGAAACAAACTAAATGTACTATGCGAAGTTGCAAACTTCAAAGAGCAAATCCCTCGTTCACCTTTGAAAATTTATTCAATTCTTTATTCACCTTTATTTTAAATTTTTCTTTAATTCGCTCTAACTGTTTATATATAATAACAGATTTTTACCTATTTTAGATGAAAAATATCAAAATACTTGAAACTATGAGAAGCAAAATTTGATATTCTTAATATATATGTAACTACATCAAACATAAGGAAAAAAAATTTTGACTTCAAAAAGATGGATAAAAATATGCTTTTATATTAGCAGTTAGAGCAAATTAAGAAAGAAAAATTAAGAATGAAGGCGGATAAGGGAATTGAAAAAAAAATTGTGAATGAATAAGAGATTAGATAAATTTTCAAAGGTAAATAAGGATTCTCTCAACTTCAAACATAGTTAAGGTTATGTTTGTTTCAGCTTTTCATCAGATTTTTGCATTTGAGGAGCTGAAGAGTCAAAAAGGTGAATCAAAGATGTTTAAAAACTCGTTTTTAGAATGATGACAAACTTTTGAGAAAATAAAAAAGAACTCATATAGGGCTGCTTGTAGTTTTTTTTATGTGGAGAGAAGCTAAAAATATTAGTACTATTACAAATCTAACATCTAAATTTGATGAGCTTGCCAATCAAAACTGATCAAATTTGAAAGCTGTGAGCTACACTTGGAAAGCTTGGATTCAAATCTAAATAAATCTGATCGCACACTAAAAACGAGTTTTTCGTGCGTCGCCAAACAAAACTGATCCTAAAATTCCGGCCAAACAAAATTGATCGCAGCCATTGTTGTTCGAGGGAAAGGTGCACTCACTCGTTCCCGGCCTCCCTTAGACCCTTCTTTCCGGCTCTTCCCACCCCCGACCCGAGCGAAAGCAACTGATCCCAGCCGAAACCCTACTCCGTCGGCGATGTCGTCATCCGGCGCACCGCCGGCCGCCATGGCCGTGGACGACGCCGAGGACGACCAACTCGCCACCATGTCCACGGACGACATCGTCCGGGCCTCCCGTCTTCTCGACAACGAGATCCGCGTCCTCAAGGCAAGTGCAAACCTAGATCGGACCCCTCGCTCCCTCTCTCATCCAACTCTGGGATTTTCTTATCGTCCTTCGGAGGTAGGGTTTGGGTCTGAGTCGTGGTGTATCTTGCGGTGTGCAGGACGAGCTGCAGCGGAACAACCTGGAGCTGGAGTCGTTCAAGGAGAAGATCAAGGAGAACCAGGAGAAGATCAAGCTCAACAAGCAGCTGCCCTACCTCGTCGGCAACATCGTTGAGGTGAGAGTCACATCGTGCAGCCCCTCGGTTTCCTTCCATCATGCTAGATAACCTTCGTGTGTTAGTTTATTGATTCTATGGTTGTAAGGGTTCAAGACCATTGGAGTGAATTAATCGTAGTGAATGGTTGTAAAGTTTTGTCCTAGTTCACTTGGATCTTAATAGTAATTTGAATTGATGCTAAGATTATGTGGTGTTGTCCTAGTTGACTTGAAGTCTCGAACATTATCTTAGTAGTTTAATTTACTGGCTCTTGTTACATTGACAGTGCATTATCTATATATTATTTCAAAACTCTTTTACTTCCCTATATCCTGGCGTTTGACAGAATATTCATGTAGCCTATGTACTCTGTTTATGGTCTACTTACTAATGTTCTCTCAATATCTTTAGATTTTGGAAATGAACCCGGAGGATGAAGCTGAAGAGGATGGTGCTAATATTGATTTAGACTCGCAAAGAAAAGGAAAATGTGTTGTTCTGAAGACCTCCACAAGACAGGTGAAGTATCTGTAATATGTTAATTTGGTTTCAATACCTCTTAGTCCCATTTGCGGTTTTTTTGGCACTATAAGATGTGGAGTTTAGAATCGTACTTCATTGTTATCTTCAGTTTTTTACACACAGCTGAATGAGTGATGATCAATCTTGGAAGCAGGATGCTACTTTTTTGTTCAAGCTTGATTTAGATTTGAGAAATCGAACTGATTAATGTTGTATTTATTATATCAATTAATGCTTGCAGACTATATTCCTACCTGTGGTTGGGCTAGTCGACCCTGACAAGCTCAAGCCTGGTGATCTGGTTGGAGTCAACAAAGACAGCTATCTTATACTAGATACATTGCCATCCGAGTATGATTCACGAGTGAAGGCAATGGAGGTCGATGAAAAGCCCACTGAGGATTACAATGATATTGGAGGTCTTGAAAAGCAGGTATTTTACTGAATGAATGTTGAAACTTCTTTTTAGTAAATTGCAATTGTCAGAGCCAAATTGTAGCATTTTAGAGATTGATTGATTGAGTAAACTGCATGTATCCATCATCAACAGTGAAGAATGTCAGATTTTCATGCTTATTGCCTTCTTTTTTTTCTCTTATTCTTTGTATCTTGTATTCTTGAGTATAGATTCAAGAACTTGTGGAGGCTATTGTGCTGCCCATGACTCACAAAGACCGGTTCCAGAAATTGGGTATTCGTCCTCCAAAGGGAGTTCTTTTGTATGGACCTCCAGGAACTGGGAAGACACTTATGGCTCGTGCATGTGCTGCACAGACTAATGCAACATTTCTGAAGTTGGCTGGTCCACAACTCGTTCAGGTAATTATTTTACATCAGCAACATTTGTGAAGTTGGCTGGTTCACAACATCTCGTGGTTTGTCTGTTCTGGACTTATCACCGTACATGGCTTAACTGATTCCTTCCGATTGTCGAATCTGTTAGCATAACTAGCTGAACAGTTGATCCATTTTGTTGCGGAGGCACTTGAGACATGAGATATAGTGTTGAAACAGTTTTTTTGTTTATTCTGGTGTTAATTTAATCATTATAGTAGAGTAGTAACAATATTCTTGCATTTGTCCAGATGTTTATTGGTGATGGAGCAAAGCTTGTTAGGGATGCATTTCAGCTTGCCAAAGAGAAAGCACCCTGTATTATTTTCATTGATGAGATAGATGCCATTGGTACCAAGCGGTTTGATAGGTAAGATTTATATAATCGTTTCCCTCATATTTGGTTTATTTCCTGCATTATTTTAGGCTGATTACTGAAAGATTGCATATATTTCTGAACAATGGGAAACCAGACTGTCTACTACTGTTATAACCAGACATTTATTTTATGTTATTACAGTGAAGTTAGTGGTGACAGAGAAGTTCAGAGGACCATGTTGGAATTGCTGAATCAACTAGATGGATTCAGCAGTGATGAGAGAATAAAGGTAGGAAGTGCTAAGCTATGCCTTTTTACATTTTAAGTTGCATGCTTACACTGATTTTGGTAAACAAATTCTGCTATGATTCAACAACATCTGGTAATTGAATCATATTTGTAAAGTCAATGCGATGTTCAAAGGGTAAATGGAAATTAACATTTTACATTGGTGCTTTCTTTAGAAGCATTGGGGCTTAAGATCCAAAGCAAACTGTCTGTTCTATTTGACTTGAATTGAATATGTTTAATTCTTTACTTCCAAAACATGAGGCTGATTTGAGAAGTTAGTTTATCACTTTTTGTATCATCTTGTTTGCTTGATGCTGTGTATGTTAACCTGCAGGTCATAGCTGCAACGAACCGAGCTGACATCCTTGATCCTGCTCTAATGCGATCTGGTCGTTTGGACCGGAAAATTGAGTTCCCGCATCCTTCCGAAGAAGCAAGAGCTAGAATCTTGCAAGTAGGTTTTCACAACGTGACATGTCTCACTTGTTAATTTGTTTGTGCTTTACTAACTACTTCATGACTTGACCAATGTGTTATGTAGATTCACTCAAGAAAGATGAATGTAAATCCTGATGTCAACTTTGAAGAGTTGGCTCGGTCAACAGATGATTTTAATGGAGCCCAGTTGAAGGCGGTTTGTGTAGAAGCTGGTATGCTTGCCCTAAGGAGGGATGCTACAGAGGTGTGACCCTGTTCCTTCTTTTTTAAGAAAAACATGGGAAAATAAACCGCAAGTAATTTATGTGATGTGTATGACATTGCTATAATATTGAAAATACAATCAATGTAAAAATGAGATAACATAAATAAGGAAGATGATTTGATAGGTGATCATTATTCATGTGTTTTCTGACCATAATGATTATGCAGGTGACGCATGAGGACTTTAATGAAGGAATCATCCAAGTCCAGGCCAAGAAGAAGTCTAGCTTAAACTACTATGCTTAATAAATTGTATGGCAGATGCTAGTATCAACTATAATTTGTTTGTAATGTTACTCTCCTGGTGATCTAAGATATAAATTTACACTCTGGGATGTACTTTTTCATAGTCACGTTTTTATTTCATCCTCTGTCTGTTAACATTGAATTTCAGAAAACTACACATTTAAGTAATAATTTATCATAAAACTACAAGTTTTAACTTGCTCTATTAACTTGATAGGTAGGCCTCAGCTGCAGTGTTATAAGCACATTTAATGTTAAATTTGTAGTTTTGTGATAAACTGTAGCTTAAATATATAGTTTTTTAAAATTAGATGTTAAAATTTGTAGTTTTTTAATAATATTTTCAAAGTATACATAGTTCTCTGAAATTTACTCTTCTGTGTGTTATTTCAGACACTGAAGGCTTCAGTGGTTTCGTGACTGCCGTTAGGTACTTCTAACTTTCCTGTTTATGTTCGAATCCAGTCCGGTACTAATAAAGGAATAAAGCTTGTACAAAACGCAGGGAATAGATAACTCATGATGTTGAAACCACCAGAGACATAATTGCTCGCAAAGCGAAGAAGCGCGAAGACACTAAGTGCACACACTAGTACAGTTTCGATAAGATAACAGTCCACTACAATAGTAAACATAAACATGAACATGCAACTATTGTTTTTAAATTATTGTCGCTTGCTAGTATATATTTGCACTAGCTGGGAATAGTAATTTTAAAAGGAGTAAATATTAATAAGAACGACACTTTGGTACTGATTCGTTGCGATTGAGTATAGCAACGAAATTGTTCACCCTATAGTACCAACGACACTTGGGTTGCGTATACTTAGCCCAACAGACTACCTTATTCAACACGATCTACATGTAGATCGATCGCCATACATCTTCTAACGATCGACCACACGCCGCACCCCAACCCCCCAACTAGTAGCATATGTTGTTATTCATCCACTGCTGAGGAGCAAAAAAAGCTCCCTGCTGATCCCCAGCCGGAACAAAGCTCCCAGTCCCCTCCATTGCCGGAGGAGGAGCTGCGGCGGCGGCGGCATACCCCATCTGCTGAAAGTCACCAGTAGTCCAGGCTGCTTGACTGGTGCTCACCTCGCCGGCATTGTACTGGAACGGAGACCAGACTGGGGCGGGGATGATGTTGTTCATGGCGGGGGCAGGCTGGTGAGTATAACCCTGCTGTCCATGGGCGACGTATCCGTTGGAGTTGTCGCCGCCGGCGAAGGAAAAGGTAGGCTGTTTAGAACCCTGCCGGCCACGAGTGAGGTAGCCGTTGGAGTTGTCGCCGGCGCCGCAGGCGAAGGCGAGGGCAGGATGTGTAGAACCCTGCTGGCCACGAGCGACGTCGTAGACGTTGGAGTTGTAGCCACCGGCGGCGATGGCGAGGGGCTCCCAGCCGGAGGAGTTGTTGGTGGGCGCTGCCCAAGGCTCGGCGTCGTAGAGACCGACGTCGTTGATGCTGTAGCGCTGCCTCGTAGCGGCGCTCTCCAGCCGGCGGTAGTACTTCTGCGCGTGGCTGGAGACCTGCACCGGCGTCCGGGTCTTGACGAAGTGCCTGGAGATGTTCTTCCAGTCGCCCCGGCCGTACACGCAGAGCCCACGGAGGAACTGCCTGCATGCGGAACAGTAAGAAAGCAAGGACGTTCAAGATCAGTGAGTGATATGCCCACTAGAAAAATTGGATCTTGCAGATCCACTGAACTATCTGGAGGAACAAATATTTCTTAATTAAAAAAGGAATTAGGATCTGATTTTTAGATCCGTAATAACATCATGACGACAGTGCAGATCAGTAAGTAGACTCATAGAATCAATAACCTGTGCTCCTCGGTGGACCAAAACCTCCCCCTGTGCCTCTCAGGCTGAGAGGCGTGTGGGTGCCTCGACGGCTGCCTCTCCGCCGTCTTCCTTTGAGCCCTGCTCATCTCCACCACGTTCACGGGGGCAAGCAGCGCCTCCATGTTCTCCATGGGCGGATGACCCGCCACCGGCACCACTCCAAAGTTATCGTTCACGAGCTCAACGCCCCCGGCTGCCGCCGCCGTCGGCCCGGCGGCGGCGGCGACCATCTTCTCCGGGCCCCCCTGGAGCATCTCCACCACGACGTCAACGTACAAGTCAGTTACCTGGTGCCGATCCTTCCACGGGAACTGCGCGTGGAGGACATCCACAATGCTTCTGTGCTTGCGGTTCAACGAGCCAGCGCCGATGTCGTCGTCACTGGTGGCGTTGGCGTGGTTGCTGTTGTTGTGCTTGACAATGAGTGATTTCGCCATGGCGACGTCGGAGGGGCTCCACTCCCCGTTGAGCAGGGGACCCAGGTTAGCAGCAGCCATGGCCATTGGAGCAGGAGGTTTGAGCTCTTCACAACAGTTGGTTGTATGAAGAACTGTGTGAAGACACTGAAGAGAGCTGTGTGTCGGGGTGAGGAGAATGGCAGGCACAAGGCCCTGTACTTATAGGCCCGTGGCGAGAATCTGTATGCAAACTTGGACAGAAAGTATATTAATTGAAACTTAGATATAAAGTATATTAGTGGATATCTAATATCGTGGTCAAGATACTGCATTATACGAAAATTCATATAGTGCAGATCTAGCATCGACGACCCCGATCAAAAAAAGCGCGGCATCGACGGCCTAGGCCGCCCCGAGCACCCACAGACTTCAAGTTCCTTTTTTTATAAAAAAACGTGCCTGGAAGCGGTTTCCATTAAGTATGATACCATAAAGATATTACAGAAAAGATACGCTCGTAGGAGTACTATGCAATAGTACACGTGCGCGCGTCCGAGGACCGTACGTACGTACGTACCAGCGTCTCTGGGTGAAAGGCCCTGCATGCGCACGCGCAGTCAACACGCGCGCGCGGCGCCAGCACGTGTGCACCCTCACACCGTCACACGTGCGTGTGATCGTTCTAAGGCAACGCTTGTTGCAGTCCCTCGATCGGTACGCACACTTGTCAACATGGCACACGTACGTCCTCTACGTCCATCGCCATGCAGGTCTCATGCAAACCGCCATTACTTCCTTCCTTTCCCTGGAGCACACAGGATGCATGGTCAATGGTGGAATACCACGTTCCAGGGGCTGCTGCAGGCTCGGTGGTTTGGGTCTCCACCCGTTGACTCTCCGTCAGTGGCTACGTATGCGTGCATGCGATGCGATATTCCTGTCCATTGTAAAACGCATATGATATCGGGCTCTAACCTTATGCCTGCCGTGGGTGCAACCTTATAAATGGTCGTGGAGAGCATGAACCTTGAATCAAAGCGTATCTTTCTTCTGAAGGCTGTCAATGAGACTGAGTGAAAGTCAACTCTAGAGTCTTGACAAGTCAACTCTAAGAGTGTTGAAAGTACTGATAGAGTCTTGACAAGTCAACTATAGTGTTGAAAGTTTGAATTGTTTTTGCTCTTTCTGGAATGGCAGCTTGTTTGGTTTACTGCTGGCGCAGATAATTATATTTGTAAAACTTATTAAGTTAATATACTCCCTCTGTTTACAATTATAAGTCATTTTAACATTCTAATTTTGTTATACTTCCTCCGTTTTTTAATTGATGTCGCCGTTGATTTTTAAATTCAACTTTGACCATTTCTTTTATTCAATTTTTTTTGATAAATTTCATATATTTTGATATAATTTAATTTATCATTAGAGTTATTTGAATCACAACTTAAAATTTTATATATTTGAACAAATTTTTTGATTAAGACGAATAGTCAAAGTTGATCGTAAAAGTCAACGACGACATCAATTTAAAAACGGAGACAATACGCTTTTTTTTTCTCTTTTCAACACATTTTCTCTTTTCAATAAATCTCTATCTCTTTTCTCCTAATTTTCTACGCACCGTGTTTTTTCACTTCTCGTTAATTCTCTTGCAGGTAGAATGAATTATATTTGTAAATGAAAGGAGTAGAATTTGATTAAACGATATTCAGCCGTACGGAAAACTTGTTCAGGGAGAAATCAGGCCCGGCCCAGTTCGACCAACCACTACGTATCCGGTATACCTCGCCACCTCGGATCATTCATCGCTCGCTCGCTCACGCCCCCAACAGCCACACGCCACGGTTCTGTTCCCCGCCGCCAAACCCCCGCCTCAAGCCACCGAAGCGCGCCGACGCCAGCCACCGCGAAGCCCTCGTTGTCCTCATCTGCCACACTCTCCCTACCCACTTCAGTCCCGGGTGCGCGGAGGCGGAGGTCCATCCGAACTCGGCATTGATTGGCTTCTCCAGTGGTAAGGATCCCTAGCTTTCTCCGACGGGCCTTTTTCGACGAGTTCGTTTTCTTCGGGAAGGTGTTTCGGCTAGTGTGGGCGATCAAATCCCCAGCTTAGTTGCTCCGCATCTGCTGGTGGCGAATTTTCTCGCTGCATGCGTACTTACTGCCGGTCTCTAATCCATCCATCCGTGGCTCTACTTCGGTTAGTTTATGTGTATGTGTATGTAACTATGTACGCTCTTCTTCTTTACCATTAGCGTGCGCAGGATCAATCGGTCTCCGCAGTGTTGGGGACGCAAGGGAACTGTGCGTAGTAGTTTTCAAAGAAAGAAAGAAAGAAAGAAAGAAAGAAAGGGCTTCAACTAAACCCCCATGCCTCACTTAGATGCGCATTTTAAGCACAATTCTTACCAGGTCGTTAAGAAATCGTAATCTCTGCAAAATATGTTGGACTTACTTAGTTTTGGTATATGAATATGGGCGTTAAAAATTGAGAGTCAATTTTTTGTACATATATATTGGTTTTCAATGGAACTTTTCGGTTCTAAGCAAGATCGTAAGATGTAACATTATTTCAGGTTTCAGCAATCAGATATTGGTAGTAGCTCGCCCCTCCCAAGATGACTTTAGAAGGGAGAAAAGAACTGCAGAACATGTTTTACTTTGTGTCATCCTCTTGTTCTATCTGTTGCCTGCAATTTTTCTGTATGCCTTCAGCAGCCAAAGAAGAATGTGTGTACATCTTCTCCTTGTTTTGAATTTATCGAGTGCAGTTATTGATATGCTTATGTGTTTTCAGCATCAATCTTGTATGCTGTGAAGTGCCTAAGCGAATTTTAAATGGTGAAGGCTTGGAGCAAGGAATGTTTGGCATCAGCTGGTGCAATTTTTCTATGCAACCACCTGACCAGGAAAGAATGCTTCGAGAGAAAAATCTTTGGCCTTTCTCCAAGTTATGCTGAATTTGTGGAGAAAGTTAAAGCTGGCACAACTTTATTCTTGTTTGATATTGACCAGCATAAGCTGCATGGGGTTTTTGAAGCAACTTCAGATGGAGCTCTAGACATTATTCCTGATGCATATATCACAGCAGGCCAACAGTTTCCTTATCAGGCACGGATAATTTCTGACTTACTAAGTATTATCTTACATGCTCCCCTCATGGCAAGTAAGCTGTTTTTGGTTTTTTGATAGCCCACTTAATGCATTTCCTCTGATCTCATATACTGACATTGGGAAAGCTATTCTAGCTCAGCTTTGAACTAGGTTTGCTGTAATAACATCATGTATATAAATCTGGGGCTAGTAAATAATTTCCTTTCGTTACATGCTACTAGTAATCTCATAGCTTTTTCATAGTAGAATATTACTGATAGTTTCATTTTTCCTCTACCTGAAATATTATTTTTTTAATAATTCTATCCATATTATGTCTCACCAAATCCAGATACGATTCAAGAGGATTTGGTTTTGCAAGCCTTTGATGGAAGGTGAATTTCAAGAAGCAGTGCAGAATAGCTTTGTGATTGAAAACAAATTTACTTATCTTTTGTCACATCAACAGGTCTGCTCTGCTATTTTATGGTGTTATGTTGATTTACTTAGCTTCTGATTTCAGGGAGCTTTTGTTGTTATACAGGTAACAAAACTACTTCACTTGTTTTCTTCACGGAAGAGATTGCAGCCTCCTCAGAATCCCAGATCACAAGATGATATCTCTAGGGAGTTTGAAATTTCTTCTCTTGTTAAGGAAACTGATATGCAGTCCAGTCCAAAGTGCAGTTCATGTGATTCATTCAGAAGCCCCTGTCAAACATGTTCCTCCTCCACCCTTGGGGAAGATGCAGCGTCACAGAGTCACAGATTAGTTGATTCTGTGTGTTCCAACAGCTCAATGTGTTCTGCACAAACTGGAGCAGCTGTGGCCATTGTCACCATACCTAGGAACCAAGAAGCAATATGTGACCAAGCTACAGATAACTATATACCACTGCCCCTGGAGGAAGATGTTGTTGAAGGTGTTGATAATCTGTTTGAGTTTCTTGAAGATGAAAATCACTCTTCTGAATCTAAAGGTAGCAGTGGCTCTGAAGATTTCCACCAAGTCTGTGTGAGGAGGGAAAATGGATGCCATCCACTCATGGTGAATTCTAAGCTCCGCTCTGACACTGAAACGCGAAACAGTGTGTTTTCTAGGATAGTGAAAGCAAATGAAGTTTTAAATCGAAGAAAAAGGTCCAAGACCAAAGCGTTTCTGCAAAGGAGTTCTGAGTCTTTCAACCCCCTTTTCCAGACAAAGAAACAGCGGCGGGCACAGAAGAAATTCAAGAAAAATCCATTCCTATGTCAGAGTGATGGAATGTTGGATTATTCGGTTGTCAGGAGTGACAGCAGAAGATCCACCAAGTTCTCTGTTGGAGCGGAGGATCGAAACGAATGGGATGCATCTACTAAAGAACCTGTCAGAGATGGTACTTGCAGCAAACCATTTGTCCCGAAAGGTGGTGCAAAGTGGGACATATCCTGTGACAGAGAACCAAACACTCACCAAATGATTTTTGGAGTACAAGATAGCAGTGAGGTAAGTGTTGAAGAAGAGAGCACCCCTTCCTTGAATTTCAAGCGCGTGCTAAAGGTCTAATAGTTGAATGCGGATATAAGTTTTCGACAATGAGGAAGTTGTGGAAACAGGTCAGAAAAAAGATGTGATGGCAGAGTGATACATCAGCATGCAGAATATCCGATCAGTAGGATACGAGAACAAACTCTTGAGTCCAGAGCAAGCTTCATCAACGACTTCACACCTGCTTTGGGTAGCAAAAATGTGGATGCACACGCAGGGGTGCTCATACTTCAGCATGACCCTGGGGAAGCTACTACACCACTTTGAATCTCCTTCTATGAACTTTACCAGCTGTGGGCGCAGCTTGGAAGGATTTTAGCCAGCAGATCATCGACATTAACGCAGTGAGTTGCCATTCGCTTGTTGTTACATTTATCACGCCCTTGGTTTGTTATTTGAATGTTATCCTATTTCCGTATTTTGTTGCAAAATGTATAGCCCGACCATGGAATTTTGTCAGAATTGTGTGTTTGTTATTATACAGATGACGAAGATCGGGTTATGTCTGAACACGCTCTGATGGATGGGCCCGTTATCTCATTGTTTACTTGGGCGGGGCGCGTGCGTGTATAGGTGAGCTGTGTTGAGTAACATGGGTTTGGGCCTTTGGGCGCGGCGCGATGGGCTTCTTCTGATGGCTGGTTGGTCTGGGTTTCTTGCCGTTTCTTCCGGAACCAAGTCGGCGCTCGGCCGCAATTAAAAAAAAAAAAAGGTGGCGCTCGGCCGTCGTGCTAGGGCCAGGAGCCTTGCTCTTGCTGGAGTCCGGGATTCCGAGAAGGGAATTTTTTTTAAAAAAAAACTCGTATTACTGTTTGTTACGGGATTTACAAAAAAATGGCGAAAATAAAAAATTCTAGAAATATTACTATGTCGCGTGTCGAGGACACGACTGTATGTTTGTCACACGGAGAAAGAGCAGTCGCACGAGAAAAGCGTGGTGACGCAGAGGTTTTGTCGAACGCCGGTTGCTCAAAAGAAAATAAATACTTTCTCCGTTCAGAGCATCTCGATCTATTTTCATTGTATTATAGTGAGTAGCACAAAGTGTCTCATGTAGATTTTTAAGATTTTTAAAAGATACAAGTAGCATACTCAAAGTCACAAGAAGAGAAGTGAACAACATTACCTAACCACACACAACAAAATAAAGCACAACAAACAAAGAGACCGACTTTACTCCAAACAAGACGTAGTCTTAAATCTTCGCAGAAAAGCAACCACCGATTGCTAAAAAACGGCGTCATTGCCGCCCTTCACCTGCTAATGAGAGGAGGAATCCTCGAGGGAGCGAAGAACCGCCCAACAAAGTGGAGACTAAGAGTGAAGAGAAGAACACACCAACCACCGCTTGTCAGAACACGTCCGCCTCTTTAGAGCTGCTGAAGACATCTAAAGCTCATCCAGTCTCCTAAAACCGCCATCCAACGCCTTTCATGGGAAGAAAACCACAAAGGAGAGAGGTCTCGTAAATGTATGTACCGGCATTTGATTTGATGACATCATCAGCAAAAAGTTCGACGATAAAACAGAGTCACCAGAAACGAGCACCCATCGGACAGTGGCTTCGAAGAGAGTGAGCGTCGGAGCACAACCGTGCGGAGGTGCAACACCTCCCCGTGCACCGGGCACGACGCTTTCACTGCACGGTCTAGGAGTTGCAGTGGATTTGATGTCGAAAAGTGCAGAAGTCGGACTCCCCGCACATTGAGCGCGTATTTTCGTTGCACTGAGTTCGACAACCATAGCAGACTCCAGCACAGAAGCACTCTACTCTACAAAGAGGAGCTTGTCTCCCGCAAAATAGGAGCACCATACCGAGGTCACCACCAACCAAATCAGGCACGACATCAGAAATCCAGTCAAGCTAGAGAAGAAAAGTGAAAAAGTTATATAAAAAAAGAAAAAAATAATTAGAAAATGAGAAAAATGTGTTAAAAAAGAAAAATGTGTGTTGAAAAGAGAAATGTATTGAGAATGACAAGTAATAATATTCGAAAACAAATTTTGAATGCTAAAATGATAAATAAAAGTGATCAGAGAGAATAATTAGGAGCTTTTCACAGAATCACATGGAGACCTCCTACATATAATCACTGATAAAAGGAGTCTCTTTGTAAAAAAAAAAAAAAACTGGCGAGTGAATCACAGGTGTTTATTTATTTTATCTGATGGCTCATTGGCGAAATTTGAGGTGAGGATGTCCTTAATAAATCAGCTCATAGTTGATAGTTGCTCGACCACATGCGCAGTCCGTTCTCTCTCACGATGGGCCGTGGCTGGGCAGCTTGCGCAAGCGTGATTGGGCAGGCTGGGTGGGGGCAGTGCCAGCCCGGCGCGAGAGCGTCGGAGGACACGGTAGGAGAAAGAGGAAATTAATTATTTCTCCTGTTTTGAAAGTTATCTTTTATTTGTCTCTAAAAACTCCTATTTCTTTTATATACCTCTATTCTAAAACTATATCTCTTTTATCCTTATTTTTCATAATTTTTTAGTATGTGAACAATTTTACTCTTAAGAAGTTATCATTTATTTGCCTTTAAATTGAATAAATAAAAAAAAGTCATTTATGTTTCTTTTCGATTACTAATTAATCAAGAGCTAAGATATTATAAATAATATAATAATATGTAAAATTAAAGTTGTTGCGTACTTATGTTCTTATATTATTATATTGTTTATAATATCTTAGCTTGTGATTAATTAGTAATTTAAAAAGAAAAATAAATGACTATTTTATTCATTTATTCAATTTGGAGGTAAATAAAAGTTAGCTTGTTAAGAGTAAAATTATTCACATATTCAAAAAACATGGAAAAAAAATAAGATAAAGAGATAGAGTTTTAGAATTCGGATATATAAGAGAAGTAAAAACTTTTAAAGACAAATAAAGAATAGCTTTCTAAAACAAGGAAAAAAAATAAGTAATTTCCTCTAGGAGAAAATGCGCGCGGTTCCGCTGCCGTAAACCGAACGAGTGGAGCTGGGCTCACACGTAGCGTGACGTAACATCAGCAGCTTCGTGCTATAGTAGGAGAAAATAGTTGCATTACTGCAAAGACGGCATTACCGGAGAGACGAAATTACTAGCACGTAGTACTTACTCCGACGCATTGTACAGTAAATGAGAGAAGTTTTATTAAAAGTCACTATAACATTTAAAATTTATCTTATAAAACATATTATTATCACTTTCTAATAAAACTTTATATAGTTAGATAAATGACATTACAATGTTTCAAGTTTGAAAATATGTTATCACTGTGTTACTTATAGATGAGGCCTTACAAGTGAATGACATGTGAAACAAGATGACATATTTTAAAATTTAAAGAATTATAATATAATCCACCAAATTAATCCAACTTTATTTTTGTTTCTCTCCATTATCATTTCTCCATGTTTTCTCCCTCTTTACTTTTTCAATTTTTTTAATACTCATGTTCATTTCCTACATTTCTCCTTATTTTTTTAAATTCTTATGTAAAAGTATCCTCTTCAATTTTAAAATATTGATATCGTTGAGTTCTAACACCAATTTTAATTATTCGTTTTATTAAAAAAATTTATTCAAATACTACATCCATTCTTAAATTAATGTCATCTTTAACTTTTAATACCAACTTTGACTATTCATCTTATTCAAATTTTTTTTTGATAAATTTCATACATTTGTTATAATTTGATTTATTATTAGAATTATTTGAATCATAACTTAAAATTTTACATATTTGAACTATTTTTTTAATAAAAACATTAAGTCAAAGTTAATATTGAAAATTAATATCGATATCAATTTAAAAACGAAGAAAGTATATAAAATTATTAGTCATGTTTTAAACAATATTAATGATAAATTAATTTATAACAAAATGTATTATACTTATTGTACTTTTTAAAATAAAATAAATAATCAAATTTGATATTAAAATTCAACGGTATTAATATTTTAAAATCGAAAGGGATATTGATGGTGGGTATCCATCTCTTTCAGTGCATCGGCCACTCACGGACAAGGCCGAAGCTCGAAACTCCTGCTTTGCAAGCTCAGCGAGCAAGGCTCTTTGGAGATAATTATTTGTTGTGGCTTTAATAGGTAATTTGAGCTTATTTTATCAAAAAAAAGTCAAATAAGTAAATTTTTAAGTCAAATTAGCTATTCAGAGTTTAAAAATATAGTCTAATAAGCAAAATTAAAAAAATATGATCAATTTAACTATTAGCATTCAAACTAGAGTCAGATATGTAAAACCCTAATCCTCAAAATAACAGGCTATCTGAATACGGCAGCACTCCCCCTCCCCCGCCCCGCTGTTGAACTGTCAATGAGGCTTATCGACTGATTCTGGCCACGTTAAACATATCAAGAAGCTTTACCCAGGGCAAACCTGGAGAGAAAAATTCTCATTTACTATCTAATGATTTACAAACCATAATAAAAATTGAGTTTTATTCATCATTAAATTTGAAATTGACGCCTCACATAACACTACTACATACTAATATATCTTATGGCTAAAATTTATGCCGCCTCACATACCACCATCTTTATCTTTACTTATATACTAAATGGCGTGCCGTTTGTCGGACTGTGATTGGCTGGTAACTCTCAGCCGTCGATCATCCGATCAACGCTCTCGCGACCTCCCCCCAGAACCTTCGATGCTGACGCTCAGGCTCAACGTCCCAGGCGCCTGCCTCCCTCCAGCACCCCCAGCGCCTCCCACGCCGTCGGCGTAGCCGCCGCCCACTGCCACTCCCACCCCCGCTCCGGTCGCAGCACGCCCTTGCCCCTACCGCGCGCCCCGTCACCGTTGCCACCGGCCACTGCCGCTCCCGCCCCGGTCGTCGCTGCCCGCTCCGCCCCTCCCACGACGCACTCCGGCCTACTGCCCCCGCGCCTCCTGCGCCATCCCAAGCCCGCCATCCCCGCCGGCCCACCCCTGAGCCTCCCACCCCATCGCTGTTGCTGCCGCCCACTACCACTCCCGACCTGGCGCTGCCGTGCCTGTAACCTGCCTCCGCGGTTGCCGCTGCCCAGCGTCACATCCATCTCCCTCCCCTGCAAAAATTAGAGTTAGTATGTGATATTTCTCACTCAGATGTCATTCTGATATACATTTTCTTATGATCTCACTTTATGCTGATGGAAGCATATGCTTAGATATCCTGCAGAATCAGTGGAATCCAATATACGATGTAGCTGCTATACTTACATTTGTCCAGGTACAGCCATACAATAAATCTATTATTTCTTAGCATCTAAGATTATTTGATCGACATCTGTAACATTGAAATACATAGCATGCTATTGTGGTTCGGTTTTGTAACGTGTTTGGTAAATACTCAGGTAATCAGGTTACATGGCATCAACTTTGTATCCAAGTTTCATTCTCTTTTTATGGTTACTTTTGTATTTCATTCTTTCCTCCATAGTATTTCAGCACGTATCTACCTTCAACAAACTGCTTTGAGTGTGGCACTGAAATTTCATGAAAACAATTCATGAAGCCCGAATGCACAGCTGAACACAATCCTGGAGCAAAGGGTCCTGTCCCGCACAAAAAAACATCATGGACACTGCCAATCTACATATAAACAATCTGGTATTCCATTCCTTCCTCCGCCACCTTCCAATGACTTATGCTTGATAATTGCTCGATAAATGCCTAAGAGGAGATTCCTCTAGGATTCACAATCAATGTATCATTGTACAACACTCTGATTCTATTAATCACTGCCTTAGCTCTAGCTTTAGCTAATAAAATCTTCTAATTACAGTTGAAGGTTTGTTGATGCTTACATGATTTCATATAATGCAACTCACATGCAGATTTGTCACATTATTATTGATTGGATTCCAGCTTGTGCCAGTTGATTTAAGCTGTTAGTTAAGCGGACCTTCACTTCCAATGTTTATGTTGCTGACCATTGATGTTCGAGATTTACTGAAATTTCTTTGTAGGTTCACTTTTGGATTAGTCTCTAAGGACTTTTGAATCAAAAAGTAGAATATGACATGTAACATTAAATCAATAACCAGATGTGATAAAATATTGTAGCTGCCCTGGACACAATGCTTCTTATATTTGTTATACTAAGTAAACTAGATGATGCTAAGCATATGTCACAATAATCAATTCCACTTGCAATAATAGATGGATTAATGATGATTTACTGGTGCATTCAAGAAAAGCAAAGGTTCCCTAGATAGATTGCTTAAAGAACATATGTTATCCAAGGTAATATTGTCACAATCTGTATTCAATTTCCAGAAAATAAATTCTGCAGAAGTACCATTGATAATTCGAGCATGGGGGATAACTTCTTGCAATCAGGTACCACAGTGATATTTGATCTTAGGACAATTTTATTGGACCAAAAACATAGAGGATTTTAAGAGTGGATTTTTTCTATGCTTATCTGGTTGCAATTTCAGCCCGAGGAACAACAGAGATAGCCGTTACAGATAATAGGATAAAAGAGTCACTTTTGATTCCATCTGTCGGTGACCATTCACAGATTAGAACGCCATGTCTATATGAAAGAGCAAGTATTCTAGAGCTCATCACGTTGTCTCGGATGAACTCTGTCATTGCTACTGGATATAAAAAAAAAAACCCAGAGAAGAATGATGTACCAGATCTCAATGGGCAAGACTCTGCCAGGTTCTTATCTGATTCATTTAAAAGGATCATGGATGATATTGAATGCAAGCATGGTTTCAGTACTTCGTCAGTATACAAAGCAATGTTCTTATTTATTGATTTATGACTTGGTGAAGTTCCTAGGGGAAGAGAAGCAATATGAACATAGAAGAGATTATAAAATATTCTATTTTTGGTTTCAAATAGATATATGCGACAAGAGACTGCACAGGGTATCTTTACGAACTTCAACGACCTGTACTGCTACAATGGTCAGAATCTCCCTTTTGCAATAGCTCAAATGGGGCAAACTTTTAGAGATTAGGTATATCCTTTCTGTCACTTTTTCTTTGGTATTAGTGGTATGTAAATTCTTGGTCTTAGTGAAATAATCTCTTGTATCTATGCTAATGGTTCTAGAGAAGCACGCACAAGAGCTTATAAGAAAATTTTTAGGGACTTGCTGCTAAAAATACATGTACCATTGTCATCTTAGCTTCAATATCATAGTGCATACTTTGTAATTGTCAGTGAGTGATTCTTTACGCGCGCGCGCGCGTGTGTGTATTTGCTATTCTTCAACATAGGTGAAGAATAGCTTATTCTTCACCCGGACCCAATTAACTAGCTAACGACCAAGCCAACTGATCAAAACCGACCAGCGCGCCCCCGCGACCCTCCCGAGCGCGTCTGCGACCCGCGCTCACCCACCGACCAACTTTTTTTCATAAACTTATCTTCAGTAATTTTTTGTTACGAGCGCGTCAGTAATTTCTCGACTTCATTAGTAATTTTCCCCTCAGTGTGGATCACGTCATTGCATTCAGTAATTTTTAGGGTTCCGACGAGCTCGCAACGCAGCCGCCACCGTCATCATCACCGGAGAATCCCTTAGCGACGCGGGTTTGTACCCTCGAGTTTCTCCTCTCCACCACCGGACATAGAAAAACGGAGGAAGGCTGGCCTGACGGTGGGGTGTGCCATGCGGACGGGGC
>BCLG01004004.1:0-14238 GCA_001602295.1 Zoysia matrella
AATTTTTCACAAAAGTGGCGACAAATAGAATCCTAAATGTGGCTCAGAAGGTCATTACTCCTACACAAACTGCATTTATTCCAGGAAGAAATATAATGGAGGGTGTGGTAGTGTTACATGAGACTATACATGAGCTACATAGGAAGAAGCAGGATGGAGTCATTTTCAAAATAGATTTTGAAAAAGCTTACGATAAAGTCAAATGAGATTTTTTACAACAAACATTAAGGATGAAAGGTTTCTCGCCAAAATGGTGTCAGTGGATCAAAAACTTTGTTCAAGGGGGACATGTAGGTGTTAAAAGTGAATGATGATTTAGGACCAAACTTTATTACTCGGAAAGGACTAAGACAGGGGATCCTCTTTCACCAGTTCTTTTTAATATAGTAGCAGACATGCTTGCAATTTTAATCAATAGAGCCAAAGAAGATGGGCAAATAACAGGAGTTATCCCACATCTAGTTGATGGTGGCTTATCCATTTTACAGTATGCGGATGACACGATTCTGTTTATGGACAATGATATTGCTAAAGCCACAAATATAAAACTTTTTTATGTGTATTTGAACAATTATCTGGTCTTAAAATTAACTTTCATAAAAGCGAGATTTTTTTTGTTTTGGTAAAGCAAAGGAATACGAACAGCAATATGTTCAATTATTTGGTTGTCATTCTGGTTGCTATCCTTTTAGGTATCTAGGTATTCCGATGCACTTTAGAAAATTACATAATACTGATTGGAAAATAATCGAAGAGAAGTTTGAGAAAAAACTAAGTAGCTGGAAAGGTAAGCATATGTCTGTAGAAGGGCGTTTAGTTTTTATTAATTCAGTCCTCACAAGTTTAGTAATGTATATGTTGTCTTTTTTAGGTACCAAAAGATATCCTATAAAAATTAAACTATTATAAATCACGATTCTACTGGCAAGGTGATAGTCACAAAAAGAAATATAGATTAACAAGATGGATTATACTTTGTCAACCTAAAGAACAAGGCGGTTTAGGAATAACAAATATTGCGATCCAGAACCAATGTTTGTTAAGCAAATGGCTTTTCAAATTAGTAAATGAGGATGGTTTGTGGCAACAACTTATTTGCAATAAGTACTTGAAGGATAAAACAATTGGACAAGTTCAACGAAAACCTGGTGATTCACATTTTTGGGCAGGTTTAATGAGGGTAAAAGATAAATTTCTAAGCTTAGGTTCCTTCCAACTTGGGGATGGGAATCACGTTAGGTTCTGGGAAGACAAATGGGTAGAAAATTTTACTTTTAAAGAAAAGTTCCATGCCTTATATCAAATAGCCCGAAGGAAGAGCACTACGGTAGCAACGGTTTTGAGCACTGTACCTCTTAATATTTTTTTCAGGAGGGCTCTGGTTGGTGCAAATTTAGACAGTTGGCATCTCCTAGTGGCAACTATTGCTCTAGTGACACTTAACGAGGATAAAGATCACTTCCGATGGGATTTGCATGCCTCAGGAGCCTTATCGGCGCAGTCGATGTATAGACATATTATTAATGATGGTGTTTTAGTGAATAACAAGGTCATTTGGAAATTGAAAATACAACTTAAAATTAAAATTTTTATGTGATACCTTCATAGAGGAGTTGTTTTTGTTCAAAAGATGAAAGCATAAACCATCTCTTCTTTGATTGTCATCTTGCTAAGTTCATATGGACATTAGTGTTTTTCGCTTTTAACATTCCACCACCTAGAAGCTTTACTCATTTGTTTAATAGTTGGCTGTTGGGGTGGGCTCCTAAAATGCAGAAAATGCTATTGGTAGGAGCGTGTGCTTTGAGTTGGGTTATTTGGTCAAGTAGAAATGACGTAGTGTTTGACAAAGCTTCAACAAAAACATACTTGCAGGATCTTTACAGGGACACTCACTGATTTCGCTCTTGGGCACAATTGCAAAAGAATGAAGATGATACAGAGACAATTGAAGGCGTATGTCACAAGTTGGAAATGATGATTTTCCAGTTCTTCATCAACCATGGCTGAAATTATCGTTTTAAAATTCTTGACTAAATAGTTTGAGAAACTTTGTGTCTTTTATCTTTGTATGCCAGCAGCCTGCGTGCTGCCTTTTTTATTAGGCTGTAACCTCTTTTGAGGCTAAAGCCGGGACAAGTTTTCATTATCTAAAAAAACTCCTGTATCTCGATTCCCAAACGCCATAAGAGTTTGCAGGATCTGGCTTGAAGTTTAATAGAGAGCAGAAGTGCAGAAATGTTCGCTTTCTCGAGGAGCTGTTTGCAAAGGGTAGAGTTTCCTTTTAAGCAAGGGAAGGGAGACGGCGCTTCCCTTCTCCAGAACCCTAGAGCCGACTCCAATGGCCTCGAGGGACTCCGCCTCCGACTCCACCAAGAAGAAGAAGAAGAAGAAGCACTCCAAGAAGCGCAAGGCCATCGACGCGTCCCTCACAGATGAATCCTCCGCCGCCGCCGCTGTGGAGGACGTCAACGTTACCGTGGACGCCTCCCTCGCAGGCCGCTCCTACGCCGCGGCGGCCCCCGTGGTCGGCTACTTCCCCTCGGGTTACAACCCGCTCTCTGCCGGCGGGGATGCACCCAGCGCGCGGCTCTTCCGCAACGTGAATCACCCCAGCTGGGTCGACCTCGTTGTCCGGAGCCCCGGCGGAGGCCCCGACTTCGTCGGCCGGAGCTACGCCGGCGAGGCCGCCATGCCGCAGCTTTGCAACTACGCCCTCGGTATCCTTCACAAGGCCTCCGGCACCCTCAAGGTCGTCCCCATCGCGGGCGACAAGGTATGTTCATCCTCCCGTTGCACCAAATTTTCTATCTTTCTTTCGTTCAGAAGACAGACGTACTGCCGCGTTGTGATGTTTTGCATTTGATGAAAGGGCATTATTGTTTCTAAGTATAACAGAATAATAGTTGAGGATGTGTCGGCAGTAAGCTCTGATCTTTTGTCGTGATTTATCATTTTGATCGGAAGCTTTTGGTGTGATGTTTAATATCTAAATATAATGGTAGTTTCAAAGATCTTTGAACTCATTCACAGTTAGCTTTGAAAAAACATTCTTTTATTAACTTTTCCTAAGCGTTTGTATTTGGATATAGATTCTGAGGCTAGAGCCCTATCTTGAAGTACAGAAACCAGCTCATTCACAACACTCTGGTGTGGCATCAGAAACAGGTTCAGCTGTGGCAACTGGTGAAACTAAAGTACAGGATCTTACCAGCCTGTATGGCGCCAAGAAAGACAAAGTTTCGGTATGTTTCCTGTTTAGATTTACAAGTCTCCTGTTTGTTGTTTACAAATACATATTTCAGAATTATTATGTTCATGGTGTGAGAATGAAATTTAAGTTGGAAGATTATTATATATCACACAAAAAGGTCTGCCATGTCATAGTGCCAAGAAAAACAATGAAGTTTTCTTAACATTTATGATTTATCTTAAGAGAATCACAAATATATACTAGCATGTCTGGCGCATGCAGTTTTGGATGTGGGCATAGTTTAGTTTAAGTTGGTTATTATTCCTTGCAGGATAAGAAGTGGAGGTCATTGAATGAACAAAGAAATGATCCTTCTGCTTTTGTGGACCTTGACCTTGGAGAACCCAAGACAAATGCCAGCGATAATCAAGCGCCAGTAATTGTTCGGAACATTCCACCTTATGATCCTACCGCAGATACTTCAGAAAATGCATATCTGTTTGATGAGATTATCCCCAAGAATATACGGTCACATCTTCTAGAAATTCTCGGACATTTAGAATCAGGAGAATTTTCATCAAAAGGCTACGGGAAATTTGTTACAAATCGCGTTCATAAGTTGGAGAAGCTTCAGGTAAGTAATTATAATTGGATGTTGATATTTCATTTGATCCATCTGTCCATTCAGTTGTCATGTGCTCCCATGCTTATCAACCTGTTTATGACTAGAAATTTAATTTGGTTAAGCTAAAGCAAATGGATGAAGGGACGGTTAGGCTGTATTAAATTGTCATTTTGATCCGTGGAAACACTTAAAGTTATTGTTTATCTCCATATAACTTAAAAACTTGTGCTATTTGCATTCCTACCATCACTTGAGGGACTTTTCATCTATACCACCAAGGTACTCAAATGGCATTCAGTACCTGGTCCGACATGTCATCGACAGAAGGTGGAGCTTGATGCTGTTTGTATCTGATACCTACCATTTCATGCTTGTGATAGTTAGCATTAGCATTATAACAGGCACTATAATAATCCCCTTTACAGATAGTACCTCCTGAGTTTCCTGTTGGAAAATCATTTGCCTCTATGCCTTGTTCAGTTCAGTTACAGTTTTACCTTTGCTTCAGGGGGGAGATAAAGAGAGGCTTGCGTGGATACTGTCCTACATTACACACCTCCTAACATTGTTGGAACGAAACAAATCCACATCCAAATGGCGCAGAAAGGAAGACAAGGCTGAAAAGGCACCAGCAGTACCACAGGCTGTATATCGTAAGCTGTTGGTCATGTTCACAGAAGAAGGGTCTAGTTCCCTGTCTACAGAGAAATATGAGCTTCTGATTAATTACATCTTGGTACTGACGCTTTTTGCGGATGACTTCAGATCCAATCCTGCTGACATAGGTTCTGACTTGAAAATGACCCGTATTATGCTTAAACCATATTATGACCAGTTGGGGTGCAAATCTGTGTCCGAAGGTGCTTTTCAACCGACTGTCATGACACTTCCTGCCCCTCTCGAGCTTCCACAAGTAGTTATGAAGAGAACTAGAAGGCAACGCCGTTAGTCATCCAGTTGCTACATTGCAAAGCAGGTTACCAGTATCCATATAGTGCATGAACCAAAGTTTTTGTGATGCGCTGAATGAGAATGAGTTGTATTGTTTTGTTTTGGTCATTTGTTTTTTGGAGATGTAAACAATAACAAAAAAAAAACTATTGTGTTAATGCTACCGTTTGGGCAGCCATCATTATCCTAGTTCAGCCATGAATAGTATCAATTACTTGAACCTGTGATTGCCTGTTTGTTTGACAGAAGCTAGATCTTGGCATTCTTGACTAGTTCAGTCTGGGTGAAACCAAACAAGCTGGAACATTATCATTCCAGGAAAACGTGCGGGCTCTTGTTCTATCTTGTCATTTTCCTGACGATCTCCATTTTCGCTCTTTTATAAGATGCACATATTCGTCAGTTTGTCTAATTTAATTGCACATTCTTGTGATATATAAAGCTCATGAAAATCCATCATGATTCTGACAGATTGTAATACGTTGCAACCATATATTTACTTTGTTCCGTTCAAGAAGCATTTACTTGTTCACGCAATCTTCGTAACTGAAAGCACAACAGTAGCTGGCGTAAAAACCACTACGGCAAGGTTGGTGAATTATTCCATAATGACTACGATGATGTAGAACGGAAGCAATTGGCAACAACATAAACTTTTTATAAAGAAAAATTCATCAACCTATACTTTGTTCTACAGAAGAACAAGGTCCTCCAAACCACTTCATCGTTGTCGTTCTCTACGTTACTAGTATACAGGCATTATTCACTCTATCTGCCTATTGAACTTGAGATTTCTCAGCTACATCACAACGCGCTACATTATCCGCTCCAGTTGCGCTTTTGTGGTTCTCGGCGCCAGACGGCTCTGCGCTCACTCCAGCTGCTGTATCCTGCTTGCCTCCTCGCCCATCGTCAGCAATAGGTGCCGAGTGCTGTAAATCAGTTGCAGCGCGAGCCAGGTCAGCTTGCATAGGCTGCATGCCATTGATGGAAGCCGGTCTCATTACCATCTGCCCAGGAAATGAAAGAGCCTGTGCTTGCTGCTGCTCTTGCATCTGTTGCGGTGTTAATGGAGTTCTTGGAGGAAACATTGGTACCTGGGACATGTAATGCCCTGCACCTGGCACTACACCAGGCTGCGTCATCTGTTTGGAAGAAAACAAAAAAATCCGAATAAAATTAACTTTCAATGTGTAAAAAACGGATAGGCTGGAGGCAACAACTCAGAACATGACTAACCGGAGGGCGACTTGCAGGGTTCTGTGTTGATTGGGGTTGGGCATCTGCGATTGCAGCAAGATACAAGAGATTCTTTTGCAGTTGAGCTTGATACCTAAAAGTTCAGATAATGAGCTATAAATTGTCACTGTACATGTAGATTTTGAAGATTACATAGGCAGGTCAATCATGAATCTTATTAAGTGCAATACCATGGTTTAGATTAAATGGGGTATGTACCCTAAAAAAGTTCTACTGCTAAAGTCGATATAGATCTGAATTGTGTAATTAATTACGATGTGATTCTTTTTCCATTATGTCACGTGTAACACAGCAATTATGCAACATAAAAATTTGATTATGGACCAGAATTTTGGAAGCTCACAAATATAGCTCCAATAGTGATTAGAAGTTTATAGTTGTATCCGCAGGCAAATCTTATGGCTCACAGGTTGTATATTTCAAATGTAGGCAAGTCTGAAGAATATCAATTGTGATACCATGAAACAATAGGTCCATATCTGACACACATATATAATCTACTGTCCAGAATTACCAGTGCCAAATAACTGCAACTCAGCTCCTTTTAAATATTTAAGGTCAACACTCAACAGAAGCATTAAAAACCATCACTGAGACTAGAATTAATACATTAAAAAGCATATCATTTAGTAAATAGATAAAAGAACATTTTGTTTGGTGACATAGTTCAGAAATATACTTACTGAGCGCATTCAGCTAACTTTCCTAAGTTCTGGTTTTCCAAAATCGCCAAAATAAGTTGTTTATTTTCATCCAAATACTGCAAAGGAAAAATTAAGTTACTCCAAAGAAATAGTAATCAGAAGAAAACAATGACATATACTCTAGTGTGTGGTATATTCATGAAACAATCATTCACCTCTTTGTGTAAAAAGTATGCAAGTATTCTTTTTTTCTGTTTTACCAGGGAGAAATGTTTGGTTTGGGGATTTTTAGCATTTGCTTCTGAGTTTAGTCACCAACACACTCTGAATAAATGCAGAACAAATACCGCTCCAGGTTTCTCTTCCTAGATATTCTTAACCCACACATCTCCTTCTAGTTATGAACCCAACCCCACATCCCCTGGCCGCTCTGTGACAACACCGGGCATAGCCACAGCGATGCTAATATAAGGTCGAGCAAGCAACATTCCACCGCAAATCGCCACGGCCCGATAAATGGTAGTACTATTTCGTGACAAGCTGGTGAGTATTAGGCTGATCGGTTAAGCAATAAGCAAGAAGTGCCCTATATCTGTACATTGGCTATAACGTCCCCACGCAACATTGGCCTTTGCCACTGCTCGCAGAATCACCACGTTCTGCAAGCTTAGGTAGCGCCTTGAGCCCTCACACAACGACGACAAAGGGACCTCGGACGGCCGGCAAGCGCACCGGAGCATCCACGCTAGCAACCGCTACTCGGACCCGATTCCGAACCGAGAAACCTAAAAAAAGGCGCGATCTTTCCCTAACAAACCGCGCGGAAAGATCCAGTCTTTTGCCAGCCGGAGCAATCCCCCGCGCAAAGCGTGTCGCTCCGCGGCGCGAACCCTACCCAGAAAGGGGGCGGAAGCGCACCTTTTGGATCTGCTCCGTGGTGATGCCGGCCGCCGGGGGCGGCGCCGCCGTGAGCTGCTGCATAGTCGGTGGCTCGGTGTGGTGGGTACTGGGTAGGCGTGCGTGGGAACGTGCACCTTCCTTTCCTCGAAGTTTCAGTTGGGCATTTGGGCGATTTTGCAATCGGTACAGGGTACAGAGAAAGGGCAAGAAAGGCATGAAATTACAAATATACCCTCAGTTTTTTTCCTCCAGATAGTGCATAACATATTTCGCATTGAGAAATAAAACGTGATCTTACAATCAAGATTTTACGACAAAAATCAACTTGTCTCGATTACAAGTGGCCACACATATACAAGCGACATCGGACGCGACCTAACACCAAAAATTGGTTTGTACCATAAATGAATCAAGATTGAGAAACACTCACACACCCAACAACCGAAACAAGCAACTAACAAAGCCAATGACACATAACCAAGAGCCTTTGTAGCTGTGGAGTAGTTACACGCCCTCAGCTTGTTTAAAATTTCTCTTGAAAATTGAACGGGTGCGCTCGGAAGAGCTACTCGCGGCTGCGGCTGCTAGCGTGAAGCCATAGCAGCAAGTAGTTACAGCCGGTGCCGGATCAGAGGCATGGCGATGAGGGCGTAACCTAGAGCCCGCGTCAAGTAAGAGTCTCAAATTTTGATATGTATATATACTAGTATAACTATTATTTTTATATTAAAAATATTTTACATGTAAAAATTTAGTTTTTTTTTGCAATGCAGGAATTTGATAGAAATCTCACAGAAATTTTATATGAATCAATTTAATTTTATAGAAAAATGTAAAAAACAGAAAAAAATTCCGCGTTACAAAAGAGACCTTAGCCTGATTGACTAAAACAAAATTTGATGACCTATTAGCCATGATTCGATTATTCTAAGCTTTTGTGGATGAAGGTCCGTAAACAAAAAGGATGGTGGCATGATTTTTTTTTATCGAGTTTCCATCTATTTATCTCTAATTAACTATATTTTGTATTATTGTTTTCTTCTTTATAGACTATTGCATAAATGCTATTTTCTTAGTCTCAAATTATAAGCCATCTGGCCTTCTCAAGTTTTCTTAAATTATAACTTATTTTCACTTTCGGATACAACTTTCTTTCTTTCTAATACCTCACCATCTCTATCTTCCTCCTCCTCGTTTTCAGCGTCTCACCTTTTATACTCTTCTTATTTTTATGCCCGAACCTAAAATGACTTATAAAATAGGATGGAGTCAATAATTTTCGACTGGAGTTACATACTGGTAGGTCCAATTTCAATGAACAACAGCAACAGCATGTTTGAATTTTTTTTATGATAGTTCATATTGTCATTTCATTTCTCTTTAGCAATTCTATTGCTTAGCGATGAGAGTTAGAAAATTTGTTAAAAGTTTTTCTCTGTAGAATGATGACTATTTTTTCAAACAAAATGATATGATCGATCTTGAAAATACTAATTAAAAACTCCTCGTTCATATTATTTTTACTCATCTGAAGAGCCCCCATATTTTAGGTTCGCCCTGTGGCCTTTCAAACAACAGAGCCGTTACTGGTTACAGCGAACATGCCCTTTGTACTCCTTTGTGCTCCTTGATCCTTGGGAGTAGTTAGAGGCTCAGAGCTTATTAGCATAGTATATCTTTAAATTTCACTCAAATAGCTATGTTATTATTGTGTACTAATAATGTTGATGGAATGTGAGATATCACAAAATTAGTAGCTACAGTTTTATTTGGCATCGAGAGAAATCTTATCTCTCAAGCCGCAGTTTCTCTTGTTGTGTGTATGCTTTTGTGGTGCCTTCTTTGTAGCCAATAGATTGGTGAATCTAAATCCAGTTTGTACAAGGATGACGATGAAAATAGTGATTGACATTTTACATGAGCTTGTTTGATATTTGTTGGAAAAGTGAAATGGGAAAAGTTTGTAGAAATGCTGTGAAAATAATTTGACAATTTAAAAGGAGATAAAAAAAAAATCAAGGATCGCTAGTTGAAGACCACTAAATGAACTACGAGCTTCAAAGCTACTGTATACCATTGACACACGCATTTTTGCTGCCTCTTCAGTGCTTCTCCGTGTAAATAATCTGAAAATTGCAGGAGAAGAGAGGGGGGGGGGGGTGTGCTGGACTGCTGGAAGGGTAAAAGTGCCCATTTTCTGTTACGTGTAGTACTGTAGGTACCGCTGAGTGATGGATGGAGTGCAGATCAGGCAAGCAGCCAGTCGTCGCTTGGAAGCATTGAGGGTTTTTTTTTCCCGTCAAAAAGATTGGGTTTGAAGATTGAGCCAGTGGCTGTCGTTCGCACGTGGCTGAATTTTTTGGTTGCTGCGCCGCACGAGGAATCTGCTCCCGCTGTCTGCTGCCATTACCGGTGACACTGTCTGAAAAACAACACTACACTAACAAGCACTCTATTCATCCAACTACAGTTTTTGATGAACCTCTGACACTGTTTATCTGTTCCTAATATTATACTTAGGGCCCGTTTGGAATACAGATTTTTCAAAGGAATTGGTTTCTCCATTTGCTGATGTTATCGTACGTTTGGAATGTAGGACTATCTGTACTTTTACGGGAAGCAAAAAATAAGGTCCGATCTAAAGGAATCGTTGACGGGCTTGCCTCTTGTGTTTCCACCTGAGCAATGATACTACAGAATCGTTTCAGAGGCTTTGAATTCTTTTTTTTTTTTTGCATTAGTTCCTTTAATTGAATTAATTATAGTTTAACTTTAATTTTCTTTATTTTCATTCCTACAATTTAAACACCAAAAATTTTCAAATCTTTTATTTTCAGTTCCTGCGGTTTTTTCACTTTAGAAAACTTTGGTAACAAACGAAACAACTTTAAAAAACTTTAGCAATAACTCGAAAAACATCTACACGAAGAGCTCGATAAGATGAATTTAATGAAACAACTTTGAAAAACTTTGATAACTTACTTGAATTTTTTAAGATGAATTGTTAAAAAAGAATTCGACTAATATTTTTACTCGTGTTTGTATTCTGCATTTTAAACACTTTTTCTCACATTTTTCATTCCTACGGTTTCAGTGTTTTTCATTCCTCCATTCAAACAGGGCCTTATTTTTAACAGAAAAGATCATGTCTTACTAGTAGTAGTAGTTATCTTTGCTAAGTACCGTACTTCTATACGCGGCAGCATTTCGTTGATATTCTTTACGAGTTGCTAAATTTCAGTTGTCTAATATTTAGTGGCCTTTTCCATTAATATTATTACTTCACATCATTTAATTCTACATCAAACGGACACGACTTATATTTTTTATGATCAATGTACATTAAAAAACTTCTATAGTCAATTGTGACTGCAACTACAATTGCAGCAGTCCTCTCACTAGTTGGATGATCCCAGTCAGACAGCAAACACGAGCCAAGGTTCACAACACACGTCACAAATACGGGAGCATCAGCTTATTTAAACCAAGTAAATACGGGAACACCAGCTAGTTTAAACCAAGTATAACAAGACAGCAATCAGAATGGTAAAAATACGTGTACTTTTTCCCGGTTCCATTGGTTCACACAACTAAAAATAGGCAAATGATCGGGCTGTGAACGAGGCTATCAGAGGCAAGAAGCCCCTGCCAGCGTCTATCCTTGTTAAAACAACACCATAGACATGGCAACAATACCCACATCAACGTTGGATCACTGAAATAAAGAGACCATCACCATCTCACATCGATGGTTCACAGCCTTGCAATGACAGCTTCAACCTCGGCGGGGGTGTAGAGGTGGTAGTTGGGTGCAACCTTCGCGATATCAACGTTGTTTGGGGTCACCTGTTTTACATAACAATGGGATAAGAGTTCAGATACGCATTGTTAAGTCTTTACGCATAGATTTGCAAAAGATAGCTTGTGCACCGCACCTTTTCTTCCATAACCTGCTTCAAGATTGAAAGGGCTATGGTTTCTGCCTCCTGGAGGGTCAGTTCCTGAATCACGAAGCACAAGGAGTTATTCTCAAATTCTATCATATAAAAACAAAATGGGGACGCATGATCATTTGTGTGCAGTCCTTTATAATAGCAAATAGAGAGATTATGTCTTGCTAACTTGGTTTACCATTTTTGTACCCAGGGTTTCATTAGAAGGAATGAAGGATATGTCATCGTTACCTTGTTGTACTGTTCCTGTAATGAGCTATCAGCTCCTTCAGAGCCAGATCCAATTGCCTTTGCATTGCATTGCCAAAAGGTCCCAGATGGGTCAGTATAGTACCTGTAGCACAGAGACAGGTTAGTTAACTTAGGATATTGAGTTTACAACAACAACAACAACAACAACAACAAAGCAATTTTAGTCGCCAACAACAAATGCGCAAAAGGCAACAGATGATAGTTCATGGAAGTTATGAAAATCATAAAACCAAAACAGTTAGCTATCAACAGGGCAAACAAATGGCAACAAGGCACTCCAGGAAACAGGAAAGAAGAAAAGAATAATGATGCATGCCGCCGCAATTGCAACAGAGAAAAAACACGGTCCATTCTACAATGTGTATTCCCAAAACAACAATTAGTGAAGACCAGTGAACACATCAAGAAGGATCAATACTTACAAGCTAGGTCCATTCTCATCATGACCAGCAATAAGGAGAGAGACACCAAACGGCCGTGACTGCATAGATAGACAGGTAAATCAAAACGCTATAGATGATGATAGCGATATTTGATATACTGTCATTAGACTCATTACAAATTACACTAATCAACATCAACAATTTAAATCCAATGGGAATTAAGTAAACTGGAAGGAAATATAACAGGCTAACAGCAGTCAGGTAATGCAGTAAACTGTTGCAGTGTAAATGCAGTAAAATAGTCCGTACTGGGTCTACTGCTGGAGTGCTGGGTGCTGGTTACGAAAGAATAAGAATTCAAGATTGATTGGTTTTTTGCAAATATTGTCTCTTCCTAGAGTAAATATTGTAGGGATAACTAGAAAACAAATAAGCTTCCAACAAATTCTCTCCACAGCCAAAGCAATTTAAACCACATAATGACTGCAACAGAGAAGATATGGGTAAAAATTCCTTTTGAGAAAAAGACACAGCTGACAATTAATCTTTTTATATTAACTTGAATAAGTCAGCTCACCATTGACTCTTCGTCACCTTCGCCAAAGCGCAGAGCTAAGTCACATATAGCTTGTGTGGCAGATTCTACTGTCATTGGCTCTCCATATGAGAATCTATGATTCTGATTGCAAACAAATCAAGTGAGATTAACAGATAAAGGAAGACAAACACATATGAACATAACCCAACAAAGTACCTGAGTCTCAACACGAGCATGTTCCACCAGTGTTCTAGCATCAGCAATAAGCCCACTCATGGCACAACCTATGTGCTCATCAATTTCCATGATCTTCTCCACACTGCTTGGTTCCTGCATAGCATCAAAACAAAGAAATATTGAGATGTCAGAACTTTTCTAAAAAAAGGCAAGTGGCTTTGTTACATACTTTGAAAAAGAATTCAAGTTAACAAAGCATAAGATCACATGAAGCCATGAAGTTAAGAAACTAGAGTTCTATCACTGCCTATCTGCACACACTTATTATTTGGAACCCAAAATATTGCTATTGCTATAACAGTGCAGTATAATGAGAGCAGCACCAAAATCCATGTATTAAGATTTAAGAGGATAATATCAACAGATCTACCTAAGGACAAACCTCGAGGAATAACCCCAATAAGCTACCAAAAGGATAAATCACACAGGCAGATAGGCAGCAAAATGAATCATCATAAATAAGTTTAATCAGCAATGTTTTCGACAGAATATCCAAGCGTACAGCTTGCGATGATACAATCAAACAATTTTTTCAACACAGAAGAAGCAAGTAAGAAGGAAGTACCAGCAGGGGCGAGGTCACACGTTTCTCAACAGCAAGGACAACACCATCCTTTGTCTTCAACCCGATTGCAGTCGACCCCAACTGAAAGAGCAGATAGATCATCAACATTTATTTATATGCAGACATGTAAGAAGAATATGCCATAGCGTCTCAGCAAGGGTTTACAGTGACAAATCAAAAACAAACTCTCATAAAAAGGCAAAGATCACTAAACCTTCAGCAAACACGACTTGGTAAATGGAATCATGCTAGCAGTTCAGATTTTTTACCACCAGATATCCCGAACACTTATCAGTTCAGTTTATACTAAGAACCCAACTACCCGCTCCTGCGCTCCAGATTTGGGCCCAAACAACAACACCAAGCAACAAATCTATCCCCATTTCTCCACAATTAAACACAAATCCACTCAATAAACTGAACCCTTGGCATCCCCCGCTCTCCAGATTGGATCAACAGAAGCAAAACCCCGTAACACACGCACACATACACCCAAAAAAAAAAAAGGCAGGAGAAAAACCTCACCTTGATGGCCTCGATGGCGTACTCGACCTGGAACAGCCGCCCCTCCGGCGAGAAAGTGTTGACTCCACGGTCGTACTCCGTCCTGCGCTCACCCAAAAATCCCCACACCGAGAGATCAGCCCTCCCATCCCCACCACCATAGACGGCACCAACATACCAAAGCGAGGCGGGGAAGGACGGATCGCGTACCTCGTGAGGAACATCTTGGCTGC
>BCLG01004004.1:19912-33795 GCA_001602295.1 Zoysia matrella
AACTTTTTTCCCTACACTCCTACCAGATTGTACAACCATACATATGCATTCTAGAACCATTTTATTTACAGTAACCCTTGTTAGTTCATTGTGCATTTGTTTCTTTAGCTTGCACTTACCATATCTTTTTGTACTTGCATAATATTCTTGATAATAGAGTACCACAGGGTTTAAAATAGAATTATGACACACACACACATGCTAACATTCTCCTACAAAGTATAAACCTTCATATAAAAAAAGCAAATCTATTAAAAGATACTAATTTACATCTATTAACATTCCACTACCTCTTAATTACGAATCTCTATATTTTCGTATGTTAAAACGCTTACCATTACACAATCTTTCTTTCACATATATCATTATCGGTTATGCAAAACCATGTATACTTAGTTGGTACTCCCTCAAATATAGTATCGTACAGAAGATATTAAAAAAAATGGATCTGAAAACATTTAAACCTTACGCTGTTTACTAATTAAAATTAAAATTAAAATATATATAACTTATTTCTACATCGAAATGAAACAACAGGCGCGCGGAGGCGCGCCCCTTTTACTAGTTTTTAGTAACGAAATACTCTATCCATGTTTGATGCATATATCACAGTATCCTTCGACGTATATCATTCAAGATGGTAAAACTCTGGTATTTGAATATTGGTGCAGTTGAAAAAATAGAAAATTCATTTTCAAAAGTACAGGACCCCAGGCCCAGTTCAGCCCAATTAAAAACTAATAAAAGGAGGCCTAGCTGAGGGAGGAACACACCAGCCCGGCCCAATTAAAGGAAGGGACTTAATCGTACCTGCATCCTTAAACCCTAGCCTGCATAGGGCATTTATTAACACGCCGGCGGCGGCGACTCGCTTCGGATGGATGCCCCGGCCCCGGGCTCCGGCGGGATCGCCGGAGGCTCGGAGGACTATTCAGTGGAAGCCACCGTGGTCCGCTTCGACCCGCCGCTCCCACTCCTCCGAGCGCCCGTCCCCTCCTCCCGCGACCCCTGCGGCGAGGGCCCCGTCCTCGCCTTCCGTGACGCCGCGAGCTGGCGAGCCGCATGGGAGGCCGCCGAGGCCAGCCTCTTCACCCAGTGCGAGGTAATTACCTCCTCCCCCATTAATCTTTCGCTCGCGCGTTGTCAAAGCGACGAACTTTACGACGCATGGAAGCAACGCGGAGTTTGATGTAGAAATGTGACCGTGCGAGTAGCTTCGTGATTGATTCAGCGTGTATGCCGTAGATTGTTCGAAATCTGTAGATTTCATGTTTTGCGAGGTTCATAGCAGAGAGAGGCTTATGCAATACGCAATCATGAATTCTGGATGTCTTGTCTGTGACTACGATAGTGTTTTTGCAGCTGGCCGAGTGGCCTTGCGCCAGTCATGCGAGACGGTAAGTTAAGCAGCTGCAGACATCAAAGAGTGAAAACCAGCTCCTGGCTACTGGAGATCAGTAGTTGGGGTTGACAATGCTCCTATATTCTTGTGTGTTTCACATCTGATATATTCTCGTGAAGTTGTTGAATGCCAGTTAATTGGTCAGTAAATTTAGGCAAAGTTAATCTTGCACAGGTGAACTGCTTTTCAATGGTTAATCAGATGAGTCATGTTTTCTCTTGTTATTTCCTTCCTCAACTAGATATGAAATGTATATTCTCTTCTTTGCCTTCCTTCCTTTTTTTTAAGCCAAAGAGAATTAATTCTCTTCTATAATGTCTAAAATATTACTCCTATCAATCATTGATTCTGTGAAAAGTATTTCTTCTCGTTTTCTCTTTCATTTTTTTAAAAGGGGCTTGTTTTGCCATTGCAGCTGGCCGAGTTAGCTGGCTCTAGTTCTGCCAGTTGATAAGTAGAACAGCTGCATACATTAAAGAGGGCAAACCAGCTCATGGCTGCTTAGCTTTAGCAGCTGTGGTTGACACTGCTCCACAGTGTCCTTGATTTGCTATCCAGTTATCTTACAGGAGTAACTCTGGCATGTAATATGTCTCAAGACTGATTGACATGTTGGCACGTGGCAAGAATAGCTCCATTTTAAAAGCCTTCTATAAGATTTATTGATACTTCTTTATGATAGTGGCCTTAGTTAAAGATGTCTGTATCATTTTAGTGAGCAGATTTTATCAATTTTATGTTGAATTGTTGCTTATCAGGTCGAATAATACAATAAAGCAAGCATTGCCTGACTTTCAGAAGATAGGTACACATTGACAAATGATTCCATAAGTCAATTGAATGTCTCAAATCTAATTGTGGTGCTATGAAATACACCTATAACCCCTGGTGACAAGTGTCTGTGTTATGCATTTCCGATGGTGGTACTATTGTTTCCTGAAAACCTGAACCAATAGTTAACTTCACGCTTGCTTTGGTTAGTGTGTTTTTGCTTCCGTTTTATAAGACAGCTTTTTTAACCCTTAGAAGGCAATAAACAAGATGTTGATGCATTTTGTAGGCTGGTGCACGATCAGGTTGCTCAATAACTGCATCACGCAAATGCAAGCCCGCATGGTGGAAACGCTTGTTAGGAGCTGCACCAATGGATTTTCAAGAAAGGGAGAGATGTGAAGAGCAAGAGATGGCTGCTTGTCTCGAGGCTGCAAAGCAGGCCTGCGACAAGTTTGCAAAGGAAAAATGCATAGGACCATTTCGAGATGCACGGATTGGTTCGGACGGACTACTAGAAAATTCGGATTTAAGTATTTGGGATTGTGGCAAAACATCATCAACATCATTGCATGTTGTGAATAATCAGCGCCCAGTCAATCTAGATCCCGGTGTGACAAACTACAAGGGAGGTGACTTGCTAGATAGCTTATCATCACAAGAGAACAATTAGTCTGGGGTTCATCAGTGAAGTCTGAGGGCTGTAGATTCACGCAATGTTAGTGGTTTGTTACTGAAGCTCGTTCGGTGGTCACAGATCCGAGTTTAACCTTCTTGAGATGGATCAGAAGATAAGACTGTTGCTGTGAGGGCTGAGAGAGAGAGAGAGGGTACAAACATAGAGTGGAAGCCAATGATATCGCGGTATTTAATTGATGATTGTTTTGTCCTTTGTTTCATAGTGGGGCAGCGCATAACATGCGGAATGCTTTTCCATAATTACCTATGTTTGATTTTTATAGAATTCTGATGGGTGGAAGCGCACCTTTCCGGGCCATGTACATTGTCTTGTGAACTGTAGAGGAAACTGTAAATCTGATGTGCATGCAGAGTTTCGCAGCCCGTAGATCAGTGAAGATACCCAACATTTGAAGCTGTACTCCAGTAGTCAAGCTGTATAGTTACATTGTTTTTTTTTTTTGGAAAGGCTAACCGTAAACCTTGCACAGGCTACAACCAAATTGTTACTCCAACTTTCTGGCAACACCTGCCTGCTGTACTCATTGTATCATGAGAAATTATTACCTGTGTAATCCACGGCACAAATTCTTTGTAAACCTGGATGGCCCACTGCCCTTAGTACTTTTTTTGTTGTTGAAAACATTACACTTAGTACCTACATGAATTTTACAGAGACAAACATAGTACTAGAATTTTCTCCACAATTTTAAAACGGTACGAGTAGACAGTAATTTCCATTTTTTTGGTAGTACCGTAAAAAGAACTCAATTCTACTAGCCAGTACCATAGTCCCCACACAGTGCAATCGCACCACATACACTACCACAGGATGCTTGTCTGCCAAATGCGATTAGGCAAATGTTCAGATGGCAGCGGATGCTCGGCCTTTTTCTGAATCTCTGATGATCATCCACTTATAATGATGCACGTTGATACAGTACGAGCATTCACCTCGACACTGGACCAGCGCATTCTGAATCGCTGGGGAAGCTCCAGTGTCACCATTCGGTGAGACCGTGAGAGCCTGCAGTAAACTAAAGCCGTAATCAACATTATTAACAGTACACAGTTGACTTCATCGATCAGGGACTGACTGAAGGCGAAGCTACTGAATGATCCTCGTCAGAGCTGAGCAAACCAAACCAAACCAAAGCAGGGCCGGTTTCTGGGGTGTTGCGAGATTGATTGTTCGTGTGGGCTGTCCACCCAGCCCATCGCCGGCCCATTAGTTCCCACAAGGCTGAACTGAAGGCCCTCGGACACGCGGAGAAAATGAAGCCCAATTTCTACAGTTGATTCATCTGTTCAAAGGAGCCCGTAAGCCGGAGGAAGAGAATCGTCGTTCCTTTAGCGACGGCCCAGCCTTGCAGAAACGGGGATAATGTTCAGGTTTGATCTTTAGACACTGATTACATGTCTCATGTCTGCTTGCTTGCCTTCCTTCCTTCTAATCAGTTTCAGTGTGTTGCAACTTATTTCCAAAATCTGCTTTCTCTCGTCTGAATTTTTTGAAATATACATGTGGTACAGTATACAGACACCTGGGGATTTAGTCTAGTGGTAAGATATTCGCTTAGGGAGCGAAAGGTCCCGAGTTCAATTCTCGGAATCCCCAACCCAAAATCCTTTTTGGTGATGGATCGTGTTCAGTGCTTCAGATAATAATCGTGTTCTGAGGATAAGGCTAGGCCACAGGCTCACAAGGCACCTCATGGTGGCTGATAACTGCGGTTCCATGACTTTGCCAGAACAGTCATCATCTTTTTTTTTTTTTTTTGAAACAAGAACAGTGCTAGAACTGAACAAACTGAGCATTAGCAGGTGCAGAGTAGTGTTCAGTAACCACTACATTCATTGGTGATCACTGCAGCAACAGTCTAAAATTATTAGACAAAATACAGGTGTTGATTGGGATTTCAGGAGGGCGAGAACCAAAATTGTTAGACAAAACCGAATGATGAACATCATGTTATCACTCTGCTTTGCTGCAAAAATAAGCCACGCCAAGTGAAATGCAGGGGACTGTTATTGCGCATAAACCTCTTGACAGTGGGACTAATATGGGTACATCTCTGGCGCTGGTGCTGCAGGAAAGCAAGAAAAGTTAGAACCCAAAGATGCAGAGAGAGAGAGAGGAATATGTTTTAAAACAAGTGGAAAAGAAAAGATAATTTTACCTCGATTAACATAACTCTTGTGCATCAGAATCAATAGAACCAAAACGCTCCGGTGGCCAAACCTAATGTTGAACAATATAACAGTCAATGCTCCTATACTCAAAGAGCAAATTTGCAGTCAAGGAAGGGCCATCACCCATAAGATGTTTTGGTAGCATTTGGCTGTTACGTTGAATAACTTTTACTAAACCAAGGTAAATGAATATTAAACTCAGTGATTTACAAAATTTATTACTACTATACATGCATTTGCAGCATAGTCTAAACGTGCAAGTGAAAATTTGCAGTTTTCTTCAGATTCAAGGTGGAAAGTCCTGAAACAATTGCACTACTAAGTATCAAAGCGCAATAGCTTACTAGTTTCTGTCAGCTTCTTATACTATCTAATGAGAAGGTAAAACAGACAATTGGCTTACCCGACAAAATATCTTCCCAGTAATGAGACCATAAGGCACTGGTCCAAACTGCCTCGAATCCCTAGACGCATAAGGATTGTCACCTTGCACCCAAACGTGGCCTTGCGGTATCTACAAAAATACGTCACACAAGGAAGATCACGAATTGGGCATATGTCTTAACAGGAGAAATGCAAAACAAAACTGCGAATGGGCATTATAATGTGTCCAAATTCATCTAGGGATCCATTAAAGTCGTATATGAACATGACTGACAGGCAATTAAACATGACTTGAAATTATATCTTCTGAAGAGTGGTACCTTATGCAATATTAGAACACAAATGGTTCACTACGCGATGCACATGTGCTTGTCACATCATTCTCATCGAAATATTCACTTTTTATGCATTTCAATCAGAAGCAACTAGTTATGCTATAAAGCTCTTGAAACTAAATCAGAACTGAACCTCAGATCTAGAATCGGCTGTCACCAGTGTCTCACAAATCCCAGGAGCAGTATCGCCACAGAAGTAATCAACAGCCACTATATCGCCAGCCACCACAACAGTATCATGCAACGAATTTAGACCTAAGGTTCAATGCGATGCAGCATATATACAGTAAAAATGCAATCTTTACAGAACAAAAGCACCAATTCGGACCCAATCCAATCACGAAACCATAATTACTACTAGTATAACAAGCACCAATCCCAGCCAGGTGTAGTAGAAGTACAACTCACCACTACGGTCTTGGACGCGCTGCTGTTCCCCGGGTTGACGAAGTAGGTGACGGTTTCGCCCTCCAAGCCGTGCACGCGCTTGGCGACCAGCTTGCGCGGGTCCTCGGGCGAGATCAGCAGCACGACGTCCCCGGAACCCACCTTCCCGCGCTTCACGCTCACCTTGTCCACCGCCACCACGTCGCCCGCCAGGTTCATGGCCGGCAGCATGCTCGGGCCCCGCACGAGGGACAGGGAGCATACGTGCTCGTTGATGACGTGGACGACGCAGAAGGCCTTAACCACCAGAAAGGTGCGCGAGAAGGCTTCCTCGGCGATGTTCCGCCACGGGAGGCCTGCGACGCGCCGGAAGAATCCGGACATGGCGGCGGCGGCGGCGAAAGGAGAGGAGCTTGGGAGAAAAGAAAAGAGCGGTCTGGGAGCAGCGAGATTCAAGGCGCATGTCTCTGTTGGGCCTCTGCTTCTGTGGGCCCACGACAAACGCGTTGCATGGGCTGAAATACATATGGGCTGGATGTTGTTACTCTTAAAATTTCCGAAGAGCATCATATATTCAGGAGCAAGATATTTTTTTATATAAAAAAATGTAATAAGGTTACAGCGTCCAGACTGCAAGAGCACATTCACAAAAACCAGAATAATGATTGAATACACTTCATCCGTTTCAAAATTATTGTTACCAATTAGTTCAAAATAAACTAACCAGCAACAATAATTTTAGAACAGGAGTATATCACAAAAAAAGATGATTCAAACACAAGATTATACTCCTTGCAACCAAGGGTATCACCCAAGCTCGGTTTCCATCTCCATCTCTAGAAATACATATGTTCCACGGTTGTAATATATATAGCCGCCAGTGTGGGGACGAGTTACATAGATGGGTACTGGAAATTAAATTAAGAAAAAGTTATGGTAAGGCTTTTATCTACTATACGTATATAATACGGGGGTTCGGGGGCATCATCCTCGCCTTCCTCGAGAGAAGGGATCTGCACACAGTAGCTAGTGCCTGATGGAGTCATCACTCTAGTAGTACATGAGCTGCTGCTGGGCTGCAGCATTGGCGCCCTGGAAGCCGCCTTCGTAGATAGCCTGGCTAGCGCCGGCGTCCAACCCCATACTGACAGGCTCCAGCGCATGCCACCGCATCAGGTCCGGGTTAGTGGCAGCAATCTTGCTCAGAGCTAGGGTTCGCTGGTAGGCAAGGAGGTCAGCAGCAGACATGCCAGCGGGGAATGGTGCTGGTGCTGGTGCTGGAGGGGGAAGCGGTGCGGAAGCTGTCCCTGGTGGAGTTGGCTTGCTGCCCCAGGAGCACTGAAAAAATTTGAGACAATTCAGTAAAGAACTAGACAGCTTTTCCATCTGATCTGATGATATTAATTAAACGCAAGAAAATCTTAGCTCTGTTCCAACTCCATTATGTGGGCATAATTAAAACTAATGCCACAGTTATTGATGCAATAGCATGTAGCGACAGCGTACTATTCCAAACTTTTGAAAAAAATCTCCACAGCAAGGAAAGTCTGAACGAGGTACCTTTATCTGCCTCCCACCAATAAGTTGGCCATTACCCAACTGAATTGCTAGTGCAGCTTCGTCATGGGTGCTGTACCTCACAAAGCCAAAACCTTTATCACGTGTCACACGGACCTCCTCAATTGAGCCAGCGCCAAGTGAATGGAAGAACCGGTGAATATCAGTGCTGTTGGCCTGGTCACCAATAAATATCGAGTACACTAAGAGAACAAATAAAAACAACAATATACATGCATAATCAACATAAACATGCATTTCAAGGGGAAAGGGAATTACCTCATGAGGAAGATTGCCAACATAAACAGTGGTAAATTGTGGGTTATTTTCAGGACCATCTTCACTTGCATTCTCTTTTCCAGCTTCTGTATAACCAAAAAGAAACAGATGAAAAGATAGATATTGGTGGCCAGTAGTTTCTCAAGCCATAGAATTAGCCACTGGCTACATATCCCTTCTCGAGGAAGGCAAGGATCAGCACCCAACCCCCGCATTGCACTATATATCATAAGTGATAACGAAAACTCAAGTATTTATAACAAATTATAATTAATTAATATGTTGGTTAATAGTGAATTTAAGTGCCTGCTGAGTTGATTGTTACACATATGGAATTATATATAGATTTTTGCAAAACAAGAAGCTCAACAGTACAGTGCATATATTCACCTGAGGTATTATTCGTTAGGTCAACCTTGGAGTCCACACTTTGTTTCTCTTCACCAGCATTGGCACCTTTGGTTGCCCAATTGCACCGAATTTGGCGGTTACCAAGCCACTTCCCTGTACACCAGAAAAAACAAACAGATACTTGGTTAAAGATAGATCTCCCAACTAAGACAAATAGAAACAAGGAAAAAGACCAAACCATTCAAGTCATTTATTGCATTTTGGGCATCCTGCAAATGAATAATAATGATGTGAGATGGAATAGAAGTTCAAAACGTTTCACACAAGGTTGTAGTAAGTGTTTAAATCTGGTAACAGTACCTGCTGGTTCCTGAAAGACACAAAACCAAACCCTCTGGATCGTCCTGTCTTCTGGTCCCACATAACCCTAGCATCTCTGCAAAAGTTGTCCAGCTAAACTGGTGAGATAGAAATTTATGTAGTCCATAACTAGCACGCTAGCCCGCAAACAATGCCACGGTATATCAATTAAAATTATAAAATATGGTGGGTAATAAGGACAAAATACTTACGAGCAGGTGGAGTATCCAGAGAAAAAAGCAAACAAAGCGGCATCAGTGACCTCTGGGCAAAGATCCCCGACAAAAATATTAAAATGTCCTGCAAGGATGAAGATCACCATCAATGCTTGACCTCAGAATTCAGAAAATTCAAATTCACATTTATAATATGAATATGAACTAATATTTAAAACTTTTTTCAGCTACAAACCTGATGTGTCCTCCCTCTGAGTACTTGTATATGCCCAGTTAACTTTAATTGGCTGACCAAATCTATTTTTTCGAGGGTCATTTCTCATTAGAAGTCTAGGCACAATAAATAGACAGCATTCATACAAATTAGTAAGAACCAAAAAAAAAACACTTACAGTTGTCTACCATTGAGAGATACTATTGCAAGTGCTGCAGACCTTCGATCATAGTAGTCCACAAAACCAAAAGATGACTGCAATATCAGAAGGAAAAGAGTATTAATTATTGAAAATTGAACAGACGAATGCAAATCTGAAACTTCACAAAAGGGAAAAATGACAGTGACATGCAACATCTGCAAAAGTCATCCTTTACTTTTGCAGATGTTGCATTTAAGACATAAGATAGTCTTCCAAAGTGTTGCTTATTTAATTAATAAGAACCCAAATAAAGTGTTGCTAGGATGCCTTTCGCAAACGACAAAAACTATGATGCACACCACTAATGCGTGCTTCTATTTTTTTTACTTTTTTATAAATATGTGTAATATGCAAGTGTGTTGGGGTGAGAAACACTATCTTAAGCCATTTATTTTAAGAGAAAAAAAACCACCTTCTCTTTTCTGATGAGCTTGCACCCTTCTACAGGACCAATACTTTGGAAGACCTCCTGCAGGAGTGTGTCTGTGACTTGAAGATGGATATTGCCAACATACCTGTTCAGAACACAATCAATGAGTACAGAAATGACGAATGTACGACAAGTAGTCAACAATGGGTTGCAGATTTCATGGATAATGAGAAGACTTGATTTGCACCATAAGGTGCAGAACATTTAGTACAAAGATAAGATTCCATATTGATCATTTTTGTTCTCAAAAACCATATTGACCATTTGAAAAGGTTGCAGAACAGAATGATATTTTTAATTTTTTAGGGAGATGTTCCATAGGGAAAAAAAACAATTTTTAGCTCTACCGAAGTCTCTAAGACAGAAAATAAGGTATGAATTATCATCAACACTTACACGCTGCGGCTTGTACTGGAATCAAACCCAGGAGGAAGGTTTCCACTAACAATGGGCTCTATCTGCAAAATATTCAAGTGTAAGCAAAAGGAAAGATCCAGAACGTATTGAAAACAGCCAGGGGTATGCAAAAGGTCAAGTAAACTTCTATACAACACAAAATAAGAAGAAGAAAAAAACACAGAAAGGAATAGACAAATGCATGGCATGCTTTTTCATGGAGGATTTCATAGACCAATGCTTATTCACCATTTCTTCGGTTTCCCATGACTCTGAAGAAAACCAACAGAATAGTACTCAAGGTTGAAGTGCTAACTCCACAGAACTTAACACAATTATGGCACATTGCGGTGAAATCATCAGCTCATTTCTACTTAGTCATGACTGAATGAGCAAAAGAGTCAAAGAGGCAAGACATATCCTTAACTGGCAACTAATTAAGCAAGTAGTACATTTTAGCAGACCTTAAAAGGAACCTGTTTGAAAATCAATGTTCAAAACACGATTCACATTTAACATTACTTGAACCTCTATATGAGCATACGCAACTGCGCTTAAACAACCTATAGTGCGTCGCTGAATAACATTTCATTTTTTGGCTTACGCAAAGCCTCATCAAAGCAGCCTACTTTGCATAGCAAACAAAATTTGGTCATGTCACGTGATCACATCACAGTCTAATTAATAAATCTCAGGCACGTGCAGTGCAAGCATGAACCGATGTCCCCACATCATACTAGAACGAGATATCCAGAGCTGATCAACTAGTGCAGTTGCGTGCTATGAAGCACGTCCAGAAATCATAACACTCGCTTCGTCACGAAAGTAAAGGACTACAAATTCATCAAAAACCTAATTTTTTGGCGAAAATTAGGGATTCGAACCACAGACACCCGAATCTCCACAAACAACGAACTCGATCACGAACACCATACGTCCTACCCACCCCGAAGAGAGGCGCCACTCCCCCAAATCCCACCCCAAATCAACACCAAAACGCACCAACCCAGCTCCACCCACACCAAGCGAACGAATGATCGGGAAGGAAAGGGGGGGGGGGGGGAGGAAGCTCACCGGCGGCGCGGCGAGGAGGCCGGGGTGCTGGTGCCCGGGGAACACGGGCGGCTGCTGCATGAGCAGCGCCTGCTGCATCAACTGCTGCTGTTGGTGCTGCTGCTGCGCTGCCGCCGCGGCAGCCGCCGCCGCCTGCTTCATCCTCTGCTGCTGCTGCTGCATGACGGCGACGATCGCCCGGCCCCCGCTTATTAGGGTTTGGTTCGTCGGGGAACCGGCGCCCCGCGACGACGCGACGGAGGAGAGGAGAAACCGAAACGAAAAAGAAAAGAAAAGAAAAGAAAAAAGAAAATGAAAAAAACACTCGGAGACGAGGGGAGGACGAGGAAAAAGGGTGCGGTGCGGGGAGGGTGGGGGGAGCAGGAGATATTTCGTGGACGCGTATTTTTTACGGTTTTCCCTTGATTTTAATATATTTATAACGACATCCTTTGAGTCAGTGTTTAATGCTCTACGGAGTAAGTATATTGGAGAAGGGGAGGTTATTGTAAAGGAGGAGAACGACGAGGGGTGCAGCGTGAAGCTGGAGAGTGCAGGGGAGCACGGGCGCCGCAGTCGTCGGTCGGCCGCGAAGCGGAAGGCGCGGTGTTGGTGGGCGTGCTTGGGTGTGTGCAAGGTGGCCCACTTGGCAGTGCAGGAGATAGGGGTGGGGTCCTGTCGGTGTACGTGGACGGGGTGTTTCGAGTGGACTGTCTGGGAACGGATAGGGGACAGAAGCAGAAGGAGGATCTGCTGCTTGTCAGACTGCGTGTGGCCCGTTGTGCGGTACAGATGATGTGTCGCACGATCGCGCAACATGTTGCAAAATGACGGTTGCCTACTTTCCGTACCGGCGTGTAGGGATGAAAATAGCACCGTAAATTCCCGTTCACCCGGTTTCGAAACTATTTTTTTACTGTTTTCGATTTGATTAAAATTTAGAGAGAACGAAAACAGAAATGAAATCAGAATTGTTCGGACGAAAACGGAAATGACTTTTTTTTTACCGTTTTTTTTTCTGTAATTTTTTATTTTTTCTCTTTTTGTTACACCTGAAATAGAATTAAAACTCGGTATAAAAAGATTTTGTCGATCAAACTCAACCTAAGCCTCTCTAACACTTCACATGATAATAGTCCATCATGATTTTGTTCCTCGTTGCACTGCAATTCACTAAATTATATATGTTATTGTTTAAGACTATATTTAATTGTTAAAACTTATTTAACTATATTTAACTATACAACTTAATGTTATTATCTTCTCGATTTGAATTATCATTTTTCATCCATTTCCAGTATTTTTCCGTTCTGATATATCTGTTTTAGTATTCTCAACTATCCCGATCACATATTTTGATCCTGATTTTCTCGTTTCTGTTTCCGTTCGACTAATGAAATATGAAAAAAAAAATAGAATTTCGTTTCCATCCCTACTAGCAACAGCAACAACAACAAAGCCTTTAGTCTCAAGTAAGTTGGGTAGGCTAGAGATAAAACCTCGATAAATGACTAAAAAAAGCAACAACCGGCAATTAAAGTTCAAGCACGTAAATTGCTAGTCTCCACAAACTGTTATCCAAAGCTAACTCTTTAACGATATCTCAATCCTTCTGATCTCTCTTCACATACTCTTCTCAAATCAAATTTGATCTACCTCTGCCTCTCTTCACATCGTTTGACCGACTTAACATTCCGCTATAAACCGATATCTCCTGTGGTCTTCGTCGAATATGTTCGAACCGCCTTAAATGATGTTACATAAATTTTTTCTCAACTGGTGCTAGTGCTAATCTCTCTCGTATGTCATTGTTCCGGACACGATCTCTCCTCGTGTGGTCACACATCTATTTCAACATACGCATTTCGACTACGTGTAGCTGTTAGACATATCGCTTTTTCATAGTCCAACTCTCTACTCTATAAAGCATAGCAAAATAAATTGCAGTTCTATAAAATTTACTTTTGAGTTTTTGAGACACTTTATTATCACATAGCTCCTGGAGGTTGACCGTCATTTCAATCGTCCAAATTTAATTTTATGACTTACATCCTAAGTCAATATCACTACTAGCATGCATTTTTTTTAAATGCATACTCTCAAAAATACCATTATAATTCTTACGAATTGGAAATCGGTCATTATACTTTCAAAAATGAGCTACGTGTCATTGTAATTTACACACACTTAAAAATATGTCATTTTATACACGGTTTTCACTGTCCCCGGCCCACTCGCTGACCATCGTATTTTCGTATATCCCAAATTGCCCCGTCGTTTTCGTTTCTCTTCCCCTCTGAGGAAGCCGTTCTCGCCGACGCGGCAGAACCAACCTGAGGAAAGCGAGAACCTCGTCGGTGCTTGGTGGCAGCGGTGCCTCCAACTCCTCGGCGTCCCTGCTCCGCGCACCGTCCTCGGAGGCGTGCCCCTGCGCGCCACCTCGCTGCACCCTAGCCTCTGTTATTGCCGCCGGGGCCTCCGCTCACGCCATCAACACCTCGTCAACGCTTGGTGACGTCGGCGCCTCCACCTCCTCGGCATACCCGCATCTGCGCCGTGTCGCCGAAGGCATGCTCCTGCACGCCTCCTCGCCGCCCCCGCCTTCCGCTCGCGTCGTCCGCACCTCGTCGGCGCTTGGTGAACGAGCTGGCCGGCACCGGCACGAACCCGGCCGACGCGGACACGGTCCGCCACGGCTGCAGCTTGTCCACGCCC
>BCLG01004005.1:0-18055 GCA_001602295.1 Zoysia matrella
CTAAATAGAGTGGAGCATTTTATTCAAGCAGTTGGCTCCTACGAGGATAAAATATTTCAAAAAAGAGCTCGTCTACATCAGGTGCGCAGTGACTAACTTAATTCTGTTTTAAACATTTCATTTTTATGTAAACCTGGTTAATACTGTAGGAACCCCAGATTTTTGTTGTGTTCTTATGTTACAAGTGCCAATTAATATGATTGTAGTAAGAAAAAGCCAAATATGTACCATTTTTTTGAGCTATATAAATATATGCACTACCATTTTCAGTAGCTTCAAATCCCTATCTTGGGTTTAATGTCACTTTTTAAGTCGTCAGTCTCAAACCCTATTCATGAAATCAGAGGTACATATCCTCCTGTTTTTTTCATTTCATACATTTTGAAATTTGTATCTTGCTTTGTGATCATTATGGCTATACAAGGTCCCGGACTAATTTTGGTATATGTTAAATATCTGTCTGTTCAAGGCCATTCACAACCCTCCTTTTGATTATAATATATTATCCATGGAATTTTAAAACATAGTGTTAACATCTATTTGGTTGATAAAATATTACTCAAATATGCTGCTTCAATTGTTTAAAGAATGATTTCTTTGCATGCTTGTTTCTTTTTTTACAAATGAATCATTAAATTAATAAAAGTGGATGTTTTCTTATGGTTTACAACAATAGCGTCAAGCTGAAAGAATAAAACGAGAAAAGGCCCAAGCAAAGCGTGGAGATGATCTGGACCCTCATGTCAGGGATGAACTTATTGTACCTGTTGCCCATTTCCAAGGGTCTCGTCTTGCGTCTGGGGCAGTACCATCACCTTTTGAGAATGAATCTCACAGAAAAGAGAAAAACCGAGCTCAGAAAGCTGCACGTGTATCATCATCAGGATGTAGTCTTTCTGCGGCTGTTGTTGAAGCTGAAAAAGATCTTGATGCACAGGTAATTATTTTCATCTGCTTGAGAATATACTATATGCATTTTGGAAGAAGTTTTTTTTTCCCCTTATGCTCGTATCTTATGTTTTTACTGTAATTTTTTAAGGAGCGTGAAAACAAAGAAGATTTGAAGTCAATGCTTAAAGATATTCTTCGTGAGAAATCAGATGTTTTTAGTTCCGAAAATCCAGAGGAGGACAAGGTATTGCTATTTGGTTATTTATGCGCAAAACAAATCATTCTACATCTTGTTCAGGATCAGTGAAATCTTAAATGTTAAACGGTAGACAGTCTGTGACCCACTGTTTACCTTTTGTATTGTTTTAAAATAACCGTTTAATCAAGCTAAAAACAGGATTAAATGGTTTAGACAGCTGTTTAGGGCCAAAACGGGTTTAGACCGGTCTAGACCACTGTCTAGAACCGTTTAGGAAAACACTGTTAGGATGTCATTTTGCAAAAACTATTATTGAGCTATAAGCTACTGGTTTTTTAATAGTGAAAGAGCCAGAACTAGCATGTGTGTACTTTTGCCATGTCAGAGCTTGACCTTTTCTCTCTGCCTTCTAAAGGAAGGCAAGACACACAGTTTGTGCTCTGTGGCATGACCTTCATTATCGTTGCAGTTTGATGGCTTAAAATAACATAAACTATGATATTTCAGGTAAAACTTGGAGAACCCGGATGGAGGTATAGGTATTATGAAGAGAAGTTTGGGGCAAAGACACCTCAGCAGATCGAAGAAATACGAAGAGACGTTGTAAGTAAATAAGTTGTATATCGGAAGCAACATTTCCATAGCTCATATTTGTGCTTACTTTAGAGTAAGATCTGTCCAATTTGTATATTATCATGTATATGATGTGCCTTATCCTTCTTTAGGCTCTCAGATATACTGAAGGTTTATGTTGGGTAATGCACTACTATTATGAAGGCGTCTGCTCATGGCAGTGGTAATTTAGCTTGATCAATGCTTAAATTAATTGCAGCATTGATGTAGGTTCTGCTGAGTCATTCTAAATTAACCTTACTACATGCAGGTTTTACCCTTATCACTATGCTCCTTTTGCTTCGGATTTACGGAGTTTGAGTCAGATGAATATAACTTTCGAACTTGGGTCACCATTCAAACCATTTGATCAGCTTATGGGAGTTTTCCCTGCTGCGAGGTGAATATTATAAGTATTTTCAGTGATTTTTTTCAGTTGATTAGCTTATGGGAGTTTCCCCCACTGCAAGGTGAATATTATAAGTTTGCAGTGGTTTTGTATTTAATTAATTATTCATGGTGTGTGTGTGTTTTTTGTAATCTGTTGCCACATAATTTTCAGTGCTCATGCACTTCCACTACAGTATCGGCAATTGATGACTGATCCAAGTTCACCAATAATTGATTTTTATCCAACTGGTATGCTGGTTTTGTTAAGAATGAGATATTGAAGCAAACCTTCTATTGAGATAAGATATGTTCTAATCCTTCTTGCCTCATTTACTACCAATTGCTATGCAGATTTTGAAGTTGATATGAATGGAAAGAGATTTTCATGGCAGGTAAATTGTCTATATGAGAGCTTAATTGTAGTATGCCATATATCTGTTTATTCTAACTAAAATTTGATGACAAGGACATTTGTTAAGTCTGCCATTTCTAACTGCAGGGAATTGCAAAACTACCTTTTATTGATGAAGATCGGTTGCTAGCTGAGATTAAAAAAGTGGAGCATACTTTGACGGTATGAAATGCGACAGTTTCTTTTTGGTCTAAGATCTGGAATAAAAAAATATTCTAATGTCTGCATCCTTTACATCTTCTTTTGTGTAGCCTGAAGAAGCAAGAAGAAACAGTACCATGTGCAATATGCTCTTTGTGAATAGCTCCCATCCACTTTCACCATATATCTATTCTCTCAACAGCCAATTATGCCATCTGCCGGACACAGAACGCAATAATATTAAAGAAAAGATTGATGCGTCTGCCAGGTTAGTTAAGTTTATTTACATTATTTTAAAGCATTGCTATTATTTTACTGCTGAGTGCCTAGGTTCTGGATTGTGCCGGTCATAAGGAAACTGAAAGGCTCCGCATAACTGAGCTATTTGTCTACTGTTTCTCTTTTGAGAGTTTGAAAAGTGAACTCTTGTAAAAGCCTGCTGAAAATTCCATGGGTGGATTTCTCTAATGTTGCTTCTCTTGATTTGATTCAGTGGAGGAATGAACGGTTATGTTGCACTTTGTGGTGGTGATCCATGCCCTCCTATCTTCAGGTCTCCTGTGGATGGGCTGGAGGATATTATGGACAATCAAGTGATGTAAGTGCAACCCTTCTGCAATGGTTAATACAATTTAGTGGTAATGAAAATACTGATTGTAACTTTCCTCTTAACTAGATGTTCAATCTACAAGCTTCCAGATCCTCATAAGCACATAGCCCGTCCACCTGTCGGTGTTATTATACCCAAGAAGGTATAGAACTGTTGAGAAAATTACTCGGAGTTGTTCTTTTATGGTACCTAATCTTGTTTGGGCTACTCTGCAGTGTGTTGAAGCTGGTGATTTGAAACCACCACCAGTGCTATGGCATGAAGACAGCGGCAGGAGGCCTCATGATAACAACAACAGGAGGCCTTATGATAACAACAACAGGGCACCGTATGATAACAACAACAGAAGGCCTTATGATAATAACAGGTTGGATACTTGGTAGGAGGTCTTATCATTTGTTGCAGGTACATTGAAAGTTCTAACATACTTCTATGGTTCAGGGGACCTGGGCGACATCTTGGTGATGCTGCCCATCGACTGGTTTCAAATAGCTTGAATATTCGCAGCGGCGCAAATTATAATGCTCCACCTATGCCATATCAGACAATAATGAACAGTGCACACCATCCATATGGAAGGCACAATATGGATGTTCCACCAGGGATGGAGCAGCCAGCTGGACGTCCTAGCTGGCATGTTCCGGGTGATGATGTGTCCAATGGTCAAATACCAGGGCATGCATTTTTGTCAAGTCGTTATCAGGATGGAAGGTCTGGGCCTTCTCAGTTTGAACTGGGTAACCGTGGAAGGCAACAGTCTCATTCACATTTCAGAGATAGTCACCAGGATTCTAGAGGAAGGGTTCAACCTCCATCTGGATCTGTGCACCATCAATACCGTGGCAATTCACATTCATCACATCCTGCTGCTCCACTGCCAGGTCAGGGATTGTTTCCGCGGCCCCCACCGGCACACTCTGGGAGCTATAGTGGGGGATACCAGCCTGCACCATATGGCGGGCAACAGTGGCAGCAGCACCCTTATGGAAGTGGGGCACGTCCAACAAGACCTAACTCACAACAATCACAGAACCGTTACAGCAACTTAGATAGAAGATCTAACAAAAGAGGTCGATACTAGGCCCTGTCCGCCTTTGGGGCCTTTTTAGATAGAGGTGAAACATCACAAACTAAAGGTCCTCAAACCCGAAACCTGTTTCTGTTGTAGACCTCCTCGTGTTGTTAGTAGAACTTCCAAAGTACAATGGACACCTACCTCATCTTAGCAATAAGCAGTATTTTCAAGCAAGCTTCTAGTTCTAGGTGGTCCCATCAGGGGTTTCAAGGAGCAATGTTGTATACCAGCATTTATGCCTGACCAGACCATCAGGAACTGTTGGCTCTGGTGGCCGTTTGTTCTTTATTAACGCTTCTCATTTATTCAGCACATGATCCTAAGAGGCCAATGGCGTTGTGAAGATGTTTAACAAGTTTTGATCTGTGTATGTAATATTAGTCCTTACATTTTGATGATGAATGAATGTATTCGAAGTCATGTATTTGATTGTTAAATGACAGTAGTGAAAGTATGATTTATAGTCCTCGTTGATGTGAAATGAAAGGTGGGATTGGGATTAGGAAATAAATGGAGGGCTGAGATTGTGGGTGAATGAAGAGTTCAGATCTCCTCTATTTTCATATCCCAAACCCTACTGCTATATCTCGATCGCCAAACGTCACCTACGTGTTTGACGTTCAGAGAAAGGAATTTGTATTGAGAATTATTGACATGTACTTGCGTTATGAAGCTAGTACTTGAAGAAAAAACACACTATTATTTGCTGAGCTGTGCGAATATTTTTAACTCATTCCAGCATCTCAATTAGTCGTATCTTCACTCCGGTATTTGCGTGACTTGGATTTTATTCGTTTGCTTTACACTTCATTAATTGCCTTTACATTCTTACGCTTGTAATATCTTTCCTACTATATGATTATGCATTCATACTGCTGTAACTTAGTATTGTCATCTGCTAGATCCGCTTGGTGCTGGGTATTTCACTTGTGACAAACATATTTGTTCAGCAAAAGATTAGTTATTTTCTTATCAATTTGCCTAAACCGGAAATAATAAAGCAATACCAAAATTAAGCAAACCTTTGTAAAGAAGGGTCATGCTTTTCTTGAATATATCTCAATTTAATATGAAAGCAGAGTGTCGATCCTTCAGAATCCTTTTCCACAGCCTAATTTACCTTTACTGATATTTTCATTTCTGCTAAACTTAAAATCATATCAAAGCTTAAATCAGTAGTGTTTCTATTCAGAGACTCTTTGGACTAAAATGATGGACAGTCGAACAGTGAGTGCAATGCCAATTTGATCTTCAGTTGCCGTGTTAACATCAAACATTTCGATCTGGAGGGAGTATATATGTGAAGTATCGATGAATAGGCATAAAGATGGCTATACAATTTGGGTTTCATGTTTCCTATCACTGGCACCAATATTTTCTGCTGTAGATGAAAGTGAGGCTTTGGATTTTGATCTTGATGACCTAGATGATCTGGCAGATGCCCTTGGTGAATCATTACCAGATTTCTTCCTTCTAGACTTCCTGGGTGGCTTTGGTATCTCGGGGTATGGGTTTGCTTCCTGGCTGGCATTTTCTGGAAATATACCAAATGGTGATATATCTCGGGGCTCATCAAAATCTGTCAAAGAAGCAGTTTGGCAAAGCATCAGAATAGAATATCCAGTATCATGTGATTATGTGTCTTTGCAATTTGGATTAAGTGTTTCAACATTTTTTGGAGGAACAACAAGAACAAAGACGTATATATGTATCTTATAATTTTGGGTCCATGACGTATCAATTACTCCACTTGTTTTAAATATAATCACAGTTTGCATCAACTTGCATTGAATCTGTTAGGTGGAACAACTGAATCTATTTATTTACAAAGTTGACCTTCGGACTGAATAAAAACTTTGTAGACGGCATGTTAGCAAGTGTTTGACCAGACGGAGTTCAGACGATGCGTTTGCTTATTCTGTTAATGTATATTTTGGCCAATGTATAATAAATAAATTATGATCTGAGTAAATTTGCTTCATTGAAATTATGTTCTTTTGAAGCAAATATGTTGGATGCAATTTAAATAATATGTAAATAGACTGCCAAAAAAAAAGAAAAGAAAATAATGATATATCTTGCTGAAGTATCATCATCATGGGTGTTAATGCAGGAAACTTTTTCATAATAAGTCATTAGTATTGAGAACCTGATCTTAGTTATTGGTTATAATTTTTACTCACTGAAAATGGTAAAATATAAAATATGAATATCATAAAAAACAGAAACAACAATATATATTTCTCTACGTGTAGTATAATTAAATAATTAATGTGGTCCGTATGGATCATGTCTTATATATTACTCATCATAAGTTGCATCCCAGATCTACCAGCTACACAATATGCTGTTGGAGGTTCAAAAAATTGGTAAATAGCATCATGGATGGCTGCTACAAGAATTATTAATGGATAATGATTCATCAATCAACACAAGATTGCTAACTAAACATGGCAACATGAGAGCACATTCCTAGGATAACTTCTTTCCTTTTTCAAATACACATCACCACCAAGTAAAAGTAAACAAAGGAAGAATATTCTTCAACTGAAGACACCAGATATTATTGAATGATCAAAACATGCGCATCACGATCCTACAACTTCAAGAACAAATTAACAATAATTTCGAAAGTCACCTTGCGAAGCCCAGGAGGTCCGCGCCGATGGTCCAACGCTGCTTAGCGACGAGAAGTCCGGCGACCCATTCATGTCGTTCATCTGCATGGAAAATTGGGATTTAGCTAGCACCTTCAGCATGACTGATGGGACAACAAGAGACAGGCGGCCAATGGTCTGATTAAGAGTAGTAGAAGCATTGTTCAGAGTTCTGAGCTATGAAATATACCCAGCTAGGAGAAGCTGCACTCCCCGTAGGGCTGTCCCAACCGATGTGCGCGACATGCTTCACGTCCGTCGGATAACCGATCTCCATCTGATGCTCCTTGACCACTGCAAGAATGGTGTGAATGTGTGATGAAAGAAAGAACAAGCTGCTCATGGAGAAAGGAGCTTGAGCTTTTTTGAGTTTTTTTTTGGGTTCTAGATTTTTACGGAATTGTCTCCGTTCGTTCACGTTTTCCTTCTTTAATTTGGAATGCATCATAGAGTGGTGTTGATTACATACCGAAGATCTGAGAGATGACCTTGAGGCCCTTGAAGACCCCTTTCATCTTGTACGCCATCTTCAGATGCGTCCTGCACAACAGAATCGATGTCCTATGGAAATGTCAGAAGATGCAGATATAATGAGCTGTGGTTTCCTGATTCCGAGCATCGTCGGAATGAGGTTTCCACACAAAATATGTAACAGAAAGATGTAGCAACTCAGATTTACCACTAGACGGTTTTTGAATGTAACCGAAGAACAGAAAGAGTCATCTGTGCATACCTCAAGACTGAAGGCAAGGGAGTTGATACAGCCCTCCTTGGATGTATCTATGGAATGGCTTGGACTACACAACGGTTTCATGGCCTTCCATTCCTCTGCTTAGTATGGCATCAGAACCATCAACCGGAAGACTATTCTGCTGGGGCATCTATATAAAGTGTCTGCCGGAAGGAATGGAACAAAGAGAAAAGAAGGGAGGTTGGTATGATTATTGTACCCATGCTGTTCAATTAAATAATGGCAAGGTAAACAATTCTCTTAGCTGTATAATTTATTTTGACTTGTCAGCTGGCAAATATAAGAAGAGTACTTATCCGCGTTTGAGGAAATAAAACACCAGTTCATTATTGTTACTCATAAGATCTGAATAGGAAACCGAACATATATATCCAGTTTTCATCATACTATCTGGAAAAGCAGCGCAATCAACTATACCAGCAATTCTCTTATTTTTTTCTTTCCATTTTTTTAAAAGTCCATACGAAATCCAGTGACGATGTGAAACACAGCGCATCAATTGTGCGAGAACATTGTCCGTCGACTGTAATCGTATGGGCTGCTGTGCCTAGCTTGCAGGCACAGCTAAGAATCTAACGGAGCGGAATACATCGAGGTGCTTGCAGCCACGTTGTCATTGAGGAACAGGCCTGGCCTGTGAACCGGGTCAGGATTCAGGAACCGCGTCTTCAGAAAGCTAGAAAGATCAGGACGTGACTGGATTGGCGTGCACGCACTAGCAAGCTGATAAACTATGCTAGCTATTTGATGCCAATACCACCACAGCTCTCGGCATCGATCTCGGATACCAAAAGCTAGCTTGTTCAACTCGGTCCCGAGGCGATCGAGATCCAGACTATTCCAGTGCTGCATGATAAGGACTGCGAGCAATCACAGCCGCCCATTCGGGCGGCGAACATACCAGAGCGAGTCAGGGAGTACGAGTTTGTATATCTTTACCAAATCGATCTGAATTTATATGCACCCAAATTAACAACACGCTTTTTATTATAAGCTGCCTTGAGTCCTTTGCGTTGCAATTTGTGGACGACTAGTAGCGAAGCAAGAAGCCTGTTTATGTTGTAACTTGAAGCCTGTTTATGCTGTAACTTTGGTCCATGTCATACAAAATCAAAAAACACTAGCCTAAGTAGGCTATGATCCGTTTGCAACACAGCATGACAATTGATTTTGTCTCGAAATTGGACAAGTCTTTAGTTGCGGCACGACAAATGATCATCTCAAAATTGGGCATTTTACACCAGTGTAGTTGATAGCTAGGTTATATCTCTTGAATCAGTTCACTAAATTATAGTAGACGTGCAAAATGTGGCTATGTTATTTTTGAGTAATAAGTGTATCCACTACATACTCTAGCCGTCGTCGTCCATTAATTTTTAAGAGCATTTTATTTCGCATGTTGTGATTCCAAAATATCTCATGCAAAAAAAAAAAACTAATATAAGCATGGTGGATTCCTTGAGCAATCACTGTCAACAAATTGGCTACTAATGGAAAAAGAGGTTAATTAGCAGACCTCTAATTTGACGAATTTTAAGAATGGTGGATTCACAGACGTCGAAGGACACATGGGTTGGGCCTAACCAAATTAATTCAGGGTTATCTCATCTAATTTTTAGTAGACGGGTCCAACACCTAGACAACACAAAGTCGCTATTTTTGCTGGCATCCCTTTATTGTTACCCTTGGTGTTACTTTTATTTTGAACGTAAAAGATTGTTCACAAACAATTTAAAAAGTATGATGTGATGCTTAAGTATGGAATATGATCTAGGAGTAGAAACTAGTAGTATATATGTTTTAATTCCAAAATGGAAAGTGTATAATAAAAAAGGAATAATATAGGTACCATTGTGATGCTATCTTGGTAATGGTACAGATAATTTTTAGCAGTAGAGCTAGGAAATGTAGGAAAAGCATGATTTATACTGTCTCAGCTTTAAGACAGTAAACAATGGTATTCCATACTTATGTTTTCTTAACACTTCTGGTTTTACTACATAGACCAGGGAGCTCAAACTCCGGTTTCAAGACATGGAAGAACAAGCTAAAATCCGAGATGGTAATTTGAGTTTAATTCTTTTGAAAGGATTTAAAATACTATAACATAAAGATTTGTTTTTGGATAAAAGTAACCAATTTAATCAAGCAACATTTGTTGAGAGTCTATTTCTCTAAAGGCACTGAACAATGCCCTTAGAGAAGATGTCCAATGGCTTAAGGTAGCAGCCGCAGATGGCATTCTATTTCTCACAACCACAGCAGATGCAGTACTGTGGTGGCTACCAGGTCCAGCATCACCGTCCGAATCACCAGCTTTCCTCAAGGACTCCGTGATGTGACCATTAACCTGCCTTTCTCATGAGTTGAAATATCATATGTTTTTCTTTCTCAACAAATATGCATGGAAGATCATACCTGACCAATTTCGATATGTTTCAAGTTGGTGACAGCTTTAAACACCAAAGAACTCAATGTGACATGTAAACAGAATGTACTGAATCTTAGAAATAAATCTGTTACGACTTACGGCCAACAACCTCAGGTAAAATAGGTTGCAGTGCAATCTTACATTATAATCTGATGAATCAGTAAATTCAATAATTAAACCATGCTTTCTGATCATCTGAATAAACACCAACTACTAATAAACCGGTGTGAAACAAACGGTGGTTAATTGCTAGCCCGTGACATCGGAAGTGACAGGGAACCTCGATGTCGACGTTGCGAACTGTCATGGCTTGGTCGACGTATGTACGGGATGCTGCAAGCACGCGGTCAATGTCGAATTCCCAGCTTAACTATTATTGTAGCTATTATTGTTGCATTGTTTTGTTTCTAAGTAAAAAACATATCTAAAAAGTATAAGCACAGACAAGATTGTAAATGTTATTTCATTCTCATACTTCCTTTGTATTTTGTTCTTATACATGATGTCACTTATAGTACAAATAGAGGTATATTTAAAATCAAAGGAGTATTTTCCTACAATATTGTGAAGTTTTATCATACTACAAGAAAAAAAAAATAAACAAATGAATTTTAGAAACTATCCATATTGCAAGCTGTTTTTAAATGTGTGTTCAAGAAGGCATGGCTGACCAGTAAAAATTGCATTTGATTCAAAAAACAAGTATCCCGGTTTTCAGTTCAAGAAGGCTCGTCATGAGAGCCAAATCTGTAAAGTCAATTACAATTAGGCAAGAATTAATCAAAACAAATTCTTTTGTGGTATATTCCTGACGGTGTTTGTAAAAATCACAAACTCTTACTATTATATTTCTTGTATTGGATTTTGGCTTTCTCTAGTTTTCATTTCTAATTATTCCAAAGAGGACTGGTCTCACTGAAAAGATTATATTACCTTTCGCCGAGGCGATCGAGATCCAGTACTGCTGCACGATAAGGACTGCAAGCAATCACAGCCGCCCATTCGTGCGGCGAACATACCAGATCGACGGATACGATGCTCAAATAAAAAGTGAATTGCTACAGTAGCTGATCCCATAACTTACCTCCGCTCGATCCCAAACCAATGGTTGCAGTCGCAGCAGCGATTGCACAGGACAGGAATACATCAGCAGCCGGGTCAACTTGTAAGGGGGCCGCACATCGTGATCAGAGTCCACCGATCATTCACCTTCGAAAGGTCAAACCCAGCTTGGAGTTGGAGCGAGTCACGGAGTACGAGTTTGTATATCTTTACCAAATCGATCTGAATTTCTATGCAACCAAATTAACAACATGCTTTTTATAAGCTGCCTTGAATATATAGAGTCCTTTGCGTTGCAATTCAAATTATAGTTGACGTGCACAAATTAACAACACTAGTATAGTTTTTTTTTGAAATATAAACAGTAGAGGAAGCCCCTACTGTGTTATATATAAATTAAAAAAGAAGAGTGCTGTATAACTCCCTCAAAAGAGGACAGAAATTACAAAGAGCAAACAACAAACAAAAAACAGAAACGAAAACACATAACAGAGCTAAACTATACAACAGGTCCCTAAGAGAGGGCTAAGTAAGATCCTCCAGCCACTGCTGAAACGAGACCTTGGAAGAAGCTTTGAATCTACAAGAAAAGAGATTGAAGGAGGACAAGAAGTTCTGCTTTCAGGAGATTAAGGAGGGGGCCTTCTGTCTGAAGATCTTGTCATTTCTCTGTTTCCAAAACTCCCAGGCAGCTACTGAAAAAGCTTCCATAAAAAAGTCGTGAGAGCATTAACTTTTAGCTTGTTGGATGGTGTCAAAGAACTATAAATCATGATTCCAATGAATCCTCAGGAAGTGCCAACAAGCAAGGCTGAATGGGCACTGAAAGAAAAGGTGATAGGAGTATTCTTCTGTATTGGAGTTGCAAAGCACACAGTTATAATCTGCCCCTTTAATGTTGAAGTTTTTCCTTCTTAAGAGATTTTTGGAGTTCAGTCTGTCTCTGAACACTAGCCAGACAAAGATCTTAATCTTCTTTGGGACTTTCATTTTCCAAATCCAGCCGAAGGGGGAAGGAGGGTTAATCGAACTGAACGTCAGATTATAAAATTTTCTGGTTTCATAAGTTGCTGATCCCCAAATGTACGACCAAGTGTCTGTTTCTTGATTGTTGAATTGAGTCATGCTTATAATCTGGTTGAACGCTTGCAATTCCTACCCTGCTTCTTAGGTTAATGGAATGTGGAAGTTACACTGAACATTTGGGTTAGCCATATATTGTGCCACAGAAACCTTATGATTTTTTGCAAAAGAGAATAATCTGGGAAACTTTTCCATGAGAATGTTCTCATTCCACACATCAGTCCAGAGTTGAACTGTGATTCCATCCTTTACTGTTGCCGAGGCAATCCCTCTAAAATGATCACAAAACTTCATGACATCCCTCCACCAAAAGCAACCCCTATCAGAGCAAGCATGAGGGACCTGACCATTGTGATAGTGCTTATTCCAAATCAGCTGGACCCAGTGTATATCTTCTCTGTTATAAAATTTGTGCAAATGCTTCAAAAAAAGGGCCTCATTCATGATCCTCAAATTCTGCAGTCCTAAACCTCCTTTTTCTTTTGGCATTGTCACCTGATCCCATGCTACTAATGGCTTCCCTTTACTTGCAATATCCGAACCTTTCCAAAGCCCATTTTTCTGAATGGTGGCATGCATATTATCTGTACACATTGCGTAGATAGGGATGGATGAAACCACACTGTCTACAAAGGTTGCTGTGCCTGCCATGGACAGCCAGGAGGTAGCTGAGGACATCCTTCTTTCCACTTTGCCAATCAGGGGGGCATAGTCTTCAACTTTGGGCTTTGTTAAACCCATTGGTAAGCCTAGGTAGGTAAAGGGGTATGAGCCCAACTGACATCCAAAGACTCCTGCTAACTGATGGGCCTTTTCTGTCGAGATGTTAATAGGGAGGATACATGATTTTGCATAGTTGACTTTAAGTCCTGTAGACTGACTAAAAGTTTCCAACAAGCCCTTGAGACAGTAGAGCTCCCTTTGAGAGGCCTTCACGACCAAGATAGTATCATCTGCATACTGCACTATTGGGAAGTCATTCATGTGTAAAAGATAGATAGGATGATAGAGAATCCTATAGAGGCTGCCTTGTTTACGATTAACTGCAAGAGCTCTGCTGCCAACACAAACAAAAGAGGTGAGAGTGGATCTCCTTGTCTAACTCCTCTCTTACAATGAAAGGACTTGCCCGGAACATCATTGAGGAGGACAGCTGATGAGGCTGAGCCTAGGATTTCTCTAGTACACCGTATCCACTTTGGGGGAAAGCCTAGAAATTGCAACATTGAGATGATGGTACAGTATTCAACCATATCAAAAGCCTTCTCAAAGTCCAACTTTAGGATGACCAACTCTTTTTTAGAGTGATGGCACTGATGTAGATACTCAAAAGCCCAGGCCAAACAATTTTGTATCATTTTGGTTTTAATGAAGAGGAATTTTTTTATTTGGCCCTAAAATTTTGAGCGCTTTTTTTCTTGACCCTTTTCCAAACAAACTTCTTTATAAGGACAAGATTTCATTTTCGGTTCCCTTTTTGGCCTTTCTGTCAACTTGGATGGGTAACGGTGTTAAATGATGGTGGAAAGTACCGTTTTACCCTTGGTAATGACTAAAAACGTTGGTATATGATTATTATCGTTGTTTTATGTCTACTAACAATGTTGTTATTTTAATAATAATAGAGAGTGATGACTACTATATATAATAACTTTTTTCTTTGAATGTTAAATTTAAATTTGATTAATATTATTATTTTGGATGAGACAAAACATTAGCATGGCCAACTGACATGAACATTGCACAAGTGACATGGTCACATATTTCAATCCGAAATCAAAATAGAATAAGACATGAAAAAAATAATTGAGATCTCAAAATAATTAGCAAGCTTCTACTAGCTAGAATCCCACAAAATCAGCCAACCATGTTTTTGTTCATACATATAGTTTCGACTCACACATCACTACATATAGTTACAGCATACATACACTAACATAAACCAAGTCAATTCAGCATTCAGTACATAGGAGAAATCAAATGCTAAGCCTTCTTTTACTTCTTGTACTCATTGCAGGGCTAGAAGTTTGTCCCTTTTTGCTTCTTGTGCACTTTGAAGGGCTGTTTAGTGTGCCTTATTTACTTTTCCTAGACTCTTTCTTCTTTGCCAAATTGACCTTCTTTTTGGCCTTAACTTTCACAGGTTTCTCTAGTTGTGATGGATAGTCAATGGATAAAGCATCGAGTTCATTTGGGCCACTTCTTGACCTACAAATAAGCAAAGCAAATATGGTAGCAATCAGCACATATGGCAGCACATGTATATGATACAGTAGCACCTATGTGACCAATAGAATCTGAAATTTACCTTTTTGATCCTCCAGAGTTTGAATTACTATGTTTCCCCTTTTTCTTACTTGTAAATTCCAAGGATTGGCTGTATACATAAACAAAAATATATTTTTAGCACAAAGTTAGCATGCATGAGAAAAAAAATTGCAACAATTCTAATTACCTATGAGATGCATCAAGAGTAGAATCAGCATGTTTCCTCTTTTTTTTAGTTGTTGTTTCCAGTGTTTGACTAGATTGAGAAGGTAGAAAATTAGACTACATGAAACTTACGAAGTAGAGAACCATTAGAGCAAGTAAGAAACCACAAACCTTGATGGAAAAGACATAGATGCTGTTGGTACATCTTCTTGCAAAGGCATAATAGAGCTTTGAACGGATTGTATTTTCTTCATCCTCTTCTTTGGTGTTCCTCTACAAATAAAATAAGGAAGTCAATAATGGGTTATATGCAAAAAGAAACATAAAAACTAAAGTAACACTAGATATATCATTACTTAAGAGCTTTCATCGCAGCAATGTCTTCCGGTCTGCCCCTCTTGCAATTACGCCAATGATGCCCATAACCCTCACAAATAGGGCACTTGTGCTGGCCTTTTTCTCTTTTTATTGTCACTGTTGCCTTTAAACCTTTCAGTTTTAGGCCTACCCGCCACAGCTTTCAATAAAGAAGGGTGCATGAAAAATCCATGATTAGATTCAGGCCATTGGGTCTTGTCAGGCATAGCAGGAATGAGCTGACTATATGCAATTCTGAATTTATCAATGGAGTAATAGTTGTTAACATATTTCTCTATCGGCTCATTGTTAAGTGATGTGATGAATGCTAGTGCATGGTTGTAAGAAATGCCGGAAACATGCCATTGTCTACAAGAACATGTTCTCTCATGAAGGTTTATCACAAACCTAAAGCCACTACCACCCATTGCAGTAACTTCAGCCACTTCTTCTGAGCATTCTTCCACTTCCAAGTTCAATTCTCTACTTCTTTCATTCACCATCAAGTTTTCTTGATATTTTCTTTCTTTGATTCTACTTGGTCATAAGCAACCGTCGAAGCTTGTCCATGAAATCATCCAAGTTCAAGGACTTGTGATGCTTTATCCAATTATTAAAGCATTCTGCAAGGTTATTGGTCACATAATCAACCTTGGACAAGGTTGAGAATTGGCTCCTTGTCCACTTCCTTTGATGAGACTGTCTTAGATAATTAGTAGTAGCTGATTTTGCCTCCTCCATTGTTGCCCAATGTTTCTCAAAGAAATATGAATTTCAAGAATAAGCGGCTGCCCATAAATGGTCATCAAATACCTTGCCATGGTACCTCTTCTTGAAGTTGTTCACCAAATGAAACATACATTTCCTATGTTTAGCATCTTGAAATACTTCACCCACCCCTGCCATCACAACCTGTCTAGCATCAGTACATATGGTTAATCCCCTTGGTGATCCTATGGCCTTTCTAAGCTGATTCATGAACTAAATCCAATTGTCATTAGTTTCTGAATCAAAAACTCCAAATGCAACAGGATACAACCAATTATGTCCATCAACAGCTGAAGCACTAGCCAACTGTCCCTTGAACTTTTCTGTCAAGAATATGCTATCTATGGCAAGGTATGGCCTGCAACTGCTAAGGAATCCCTCTATGCAAGGTTTCAATGCAAAGAAGAATCTTCTAAATCTGATCTTACTATTAATAGTGTGATGATCAATAATCACAAAGCTGCCAGGGCAACACCTCTCAACTTCTGCTTTGAATCTATATAGATTGTCAAAACTGCTATCTCAATCACCATAAAGTTCTCTCAATGCCAACTCCTTACCCATGTATACCCTCTTGTAGTATATGTGAACTTTATGGTGTTCTTTAAGTTTCTTTTGCAACTCCTTTGCCCCTAAAGTTGCATCATATATGAGAAAGTCCTTTACCTTTTCACATATCCAATGTTTGGTTGCATTCTTCACTTTCTTTTTCCTTCTTGTACTAGAGCAATCATGATCAAACAGATTCTTTTTTACCTACAAAAATATGATACAAATCTGATTTTGTTTCCAAAAGAAATAAAAGATCTCAAGATATAACAAGAAAGATACATGCATAGTCAATTACCTTCACAGTGCATCCATCCTCAATGGTAGATACAAAAATCCACCGTGGACTCTTATCAAGGACTTTTCCTGAACAATATGCCCTAAACCTCTTTGGTGCACTTTTTGCAATGTTGTACTCGAATTGATACTTGATGGCATGTTGAAACAATGCCAATTTGAACACCTTCATACTAGGATAAGTAGAGCCAACTGTCATTGGAGGATCATCCGGATCATATTCTACATTTGGAGCATGATTTTCTTCATTACAAGGCAAATCCTCCTGAATTCCTTCTTCATCATTGGACTCTTCCGTATCTTCACTATCATCTCCATCTTCACTATCATCCCCATCCTCACTACCATCCTTCTCTTTGTCACTAGAAAAAGGTACCACATGTACATCATTAATAGGCTCATTCTGTGCTACCATTTATAGGTACATACTCTCCTCATCAACACCTACATGTTCATTCTCCGGTAAAAGATTTCTAAGATAATCATCCTCATCATTCTTTATGTTGTTTGTTGGCTGGTCATCACCATCAAATGCCCACTCTGTGATTGGCTCATATGGATTGGAAGGACCGCAATCTATGATGAGCATGAGGATAACCTTTGCCTTATTATGCTTACTAAACATAGCCATTAACTCTTGATCAAATTTTACTTCGGGAAATATTTGTAGAGCTTCATCATAGTACTGAATATGAGGTACTTCCAAATAACGTGGAGGGTACTTCTCTACCATTGATTCAACAAGATCCTTAAGATTTGTCAAGTCCGAATCCACCACCATCTCAAAGTTAAAAACATTTCACATCTTGTCTAGCCTTCTTACAGTTGCCGATTAGTTTAATTTTTAACAAGAAACTTGTATTGGGATCTAACCTGCAATTTAATACCAAGTAAAGAAACAAAATTTTCAGCAACAGACTTGTATTGAGACCTTGCTAACCTGCAATTGAATACCAAGTAAAGGAACAAGCATATGGACTCACCCTTCAACCCATTCGATGGAGGCGACACCCTGCCCGGCAATCTCAGTTGCACTGAACATGGGCTGCCCCATGACTTGGGCGGCGCCCTGCCCATCATCCTCGCCCGTGGAGTGCACGCTGCCCTTCCCGGCACCCTTCCTGGCACCATGGGAGCCCAGGCCTGCGCCCTTCCTGGAGCCAAGGCTTGAACCCTGGCCAGCACCCTACGTGGAGCCCAGCATGTCGTCACCCAGCACGGCGCCCTGGTCAGAGCCATGGCCGACGAGCTCTGTGCCCCGGCCGGCGCCCAGTGCGGCCACCGGACCACCATTTGGGGATGGCCTTCCACCTTGAATCCCAACCCTAGGCACCGGA
>BCLG01004005.1:18065-39877 GCA_001602295.1 Zoysia matrella
CAGGCCTGCGCCCTTCCTGGAGCCAAGGCTTGAACCCTGGCCAGCACCCTACGTGGAGCCCAGCATGTCGTCACCCAGCACGGCGCCCTGGTCAGAGCCATGGCCGACGAGCTCTGTGCCCCGGCCGGCGCCCAGTGCGGCCACCGGACCACCATTTGGGGATGGCCTTCCACCTTGAATCCCAACCCTAGGCACCGGAGAACGCCCTCCCATGGCTCGCCAGCGGGTAGCTGAGACTTTAATCCGCGGCGAGCGCCCTAGATTAGCCGAGCCCCCCTCCATTCTCCGGAATTGCCGCCACCGGCTGGATTTTTCTCTTCCCTCTCTTCTCTCTGCTTGCGGTTCAGTTCAGAAGAGTTTGAGAGTTTCGTTCCGTGCCTGGTTCTGCGATGAGGAAGCCCAACAAGGGTACAATGGTCATTTTGTATTGCGTGGAAGGGTCAGTTAACGGTACATGCTAACAGAGTTGACGGAAAGGCAAAAAAGGAACAAAAATGAAATCTTGTCCTTATAAGGAAGTTTGTTTGGAAAAAGGTCAAGAAAGGAAGCGCTCAAATTTTAGGGTCAAATAAGGAATTTCTTCTTTAATGAAACCATACTGGTTTTTATGTATGAGTTGTTTGATCACTGCTTGTAATCTCTTTGACATAAGTTTGGTGATGTCCTCACAAAGCTGGTAGAAGTCTTCTTTTATTATGTGCCAGTTTTTCTTCAAGAATAAAGCATTAAAACGGTCTGGACCTGGAGCTTTATCCCCTGGCATCTCTTTGATAACTTGATCAATTTCTTCTCTAGTGTAAGGCTCATGATCCAGATGTGCTAATTCTGTGCCTCGATGTACCAGGTCTGTAAGGTTGAACAACATATGGGGTTCATCAGATGTACCCATTCTTTGTCTGAAGGAGTCCCGGATTAAAGAAGATTTTTCATTGTGATAGTGTTGTTCCTGTATCTTTCAGTAGCTGCCGCCATGAAAAACTTGGTGGGTTCATCTCCTAATTTGACCCATCTAACCATGTATCTTTGTCTCCAATACTCATTCTTTGCTTTTAGAAGGTTGAGGATATGGTTTTTAAGGATGTTCTTGAAATTGAATTCCTGAATGAACAGCTGTCTTTGCTCTTCTAATTTATCTAGAACTACTAAGGCCCCATTGCAGGAATGAATTAGAGTTAATTTGCTGATACTTTTGCTCCATCTCTTAAGAACTCTTCTCAAAGTTTTGAACTTTGCTGCAATTCTGGAAGCCTTATTCTCAACTCCTATTGTTAAGTTCCATGTTGACTGAACCACTTCCAAAAATCAGCTTGCTGAAACCAGTAATTCTCAAATCTGAAGATTTGAGCTTTGGGAATGTCTGTGCCAATCCGTACTGTGCAAGGAATGTGATCAGAGGTTGGCCTAGCCATTGGCAATAGCAGGGTGTTCGGGAAGTTGATGGACCAAGCCAGAGAAGTGAAACACCAATCCAATTGCTCAAGCAAAGGGGATTCCTGCATATTACTTCAGGTGAATTTTCTACCTTTAAGAGGGATTTCAGTTAACCCCAGGTTGCTTATGACAGTATTAAAGATGTCCATATCATTGAAGTTGCCCCCCTGTTCTATTTCTGTCTTCCATTGACCTGTACAAATTGAAATCTCCAACAATCATCCAATTTTCTTCAGCGTTAATATCCAGATCATTAAGCCACTGCACAAATTCATCCTTTCTAGCTCCACTACAAGGTCCATAAACTGTGTTTAATTTCCAGAGTTTGGCATTCTGTCGTGCTTTGAACTGCACTGTAATCGCAAAGCTAGAGATATGAATCATCTGCCCCTCGAACGAACTCTCTGACCACCCCATCAAAATGCCTCCTGATGCTCCATTGGAAGGAGAGAAAGCAAATTTATTGAATCGTTTGGGGGCAATCTTCTTCATAAACAAGCAGTCAAATGACTCATCTTTGTTTCTTGAATACAAAAAACCGCACAAGCACTTTATTCAATCTAGCTCTAACTGCTTTTTGCTTATTATCATCATTTAAGCACCTGATGTTCCAGTTGAGGATATTCCAGTTTCTATTTGCACTATCCGTTAGGAAACTGAGAAGTAGGAGAGTAAGGAGGCCTTAACCACAGATTAAGGACCAATGAGACAGGAACACAAAGGACATAACTGGTCACCGTGAACTGACAGTGATAGCAAAAGTCAACAAAAGCCGCAGCCTGAACCGACCACAAGCAAGCAGGTCTGCCATACATACTAAAAGGTTCAAAGCCACTGACAATACAAGCCAAAATAACATCCATCATAACAACAACCAGAGGCAGTGTACTGCCAAATTCCCTGACACTAGGAACTACACTAAACATTGGATAATTGAAGGTTGAGGTCTTGCTTGCTGTTCCCACCATTGACTTGGGACTTGTTCGACTTCAGAAGCAGCTCATCTAGCACCTCCTCACGAGGTAGACTGCAAATGTTCAATGCCACTTCCTGAATAACAGGCACAGGAATGGCTGGGTAAGTTTCAATCCTCTTTTCAAGATCAGTCAAAGAAGGAAACTTAACTGGCCCAGGAAAAGAAGAAGAGGAAACACTAGTATAGTTGAGAGCTAGGTTATATGTCTTCAAATCAATTCACTAAATTATAGTAGACGTGCAAAATATGGCTATATTATTTTTGTGTAGTAAGTGTATCCACTACATACTCTAGCCGTCGTCCGTTAGTTTTTAAGAGCATTTTATTTCGCATGTTTTGATTCCAAAATATGTCATGCAAAAAACTAATATAAGCATGGTGGATTCCTTGAGCTATCATTGTCAACAAATTGGCTACTAACGGAAAAAGAGGTTAATTAGCAGGCCTCTAATTTGACGAATTTTAAGAAGGAATGGTGGACTCACAGTTGGAGGACACATGGGTTGGGCCTAACCAAGTTAATTCAGGGTTACCTCATCTGATTTTTAGTAGATGGACCCAACACCTAGATAACACAAAGTCACTATTTTCGCTATCACCTTATTGTTACCCTTGGAGTTACTTTTATTTTGAACGTAAAAGACTGTTCACAAACAATTTAAAAAGTATGATGTGATTCTTTTAGTATGGAATATGATCTACGAGTAGAAGCTAGTATATATGTTTTAATTCCAAAATGGAAAGTGTATAAGAAAAAAAGGAATAATATAGGTACCAGTGTAATGCTATCTTGGTAATGGTACAGATAATTTTTAGCAGTAGAGCTAGGAAATGTAGGAAAAGCATGATTTATACTGTCTCGGCTTTAAGACAGTAAACAATGGTATTCCATAAATATGTTTTCTGAATACTTCTGGTTAAACTACAGAGATTAGGGAGCTCAAACTCTGGTTGCAGAACATGCTAAAATCCGAGATGGTACTTTCGAGTTTCTTTTGAAAGGTTTTAAAATACTATAATATATAAAGATTTGTTTTTCGATAAAAGTAACCAATTTAATCAAACAACATTCGTTGAGTCTATTTCTCTAAGGGCACTGAATAATGCCCTTAATTAGAGAAGAAGTCCAATGGCTTAAGGTAGCCGCATGCCAATTAAATCCCAAGCATGAACGGGACCCTTTCAATGGAGGACTACTTCAGCAACCGCAGATGGCATCCTATTTATCACAACCATAGCAGATGCAGTACTTTGGTGGCTGCCAGGTCCAGCATCACCGTCCGAATCACCAGCCTTCCTCAAGGACTCCGTGATGTGACCATTGTAACCTGCCTTTCTCATGAGTGAGTTATCATAAGTCTGTGTGTGTCAATCCCGTAACAGATCAAGCATTAAGATGTTCAATAGAAATGGCATGTACTAATTAATGAAATGACTTTCTATTTAATCTTCATTGCTCATTTTTTTAATATCGTGCATCACACGTTTCGTATTAAGAGAGAGGTAGAATGTGAGTACAACACAACCCACATGACCTAGATACAAACTAGCGCAAACTAGCGGACTACTCGTAGTCTAGTGGCAACCATTGTGTAACGTCTCAGAATTTTCAAAATAATCGAAGTGTCTATTGTGTCCCAATTTTCGTTCTGCTCCAAATCTCGAATTTCTTTTTTTTTCGTCAGAAATTCAGTTCGCAGACTTTGTCGGGCTGATATTAATTCCCACAGCCTTTAATTAATTTTCAAACCACCCTTATTAATCTCCAGTATATACCCCCTCCATTTTACCTCTTCCCACTGACCTCTCTCTCTCTTCCCCTCATTTCTTTCGTCCTTTCCAAGTTTCAGCAGAGCAGTTCGGATCCGCTCGGAGCCCTCGCGCCGTCCCCGAGCCAGTCCCTGTCATCACACCACTCCAGCTTCCTCGATCCCCGCTGTTGCCGTCTGATCCGTCTCCGCGTCACAGCCCGTCGCCGCGTCATTGCGAACTCCGTGTCGCTCGTCCTGCACGCGCCGCGCGACCGCGACTCCGTCAACCGTTGCCGACCCGTCACCTCATCTATGTCTACCATCGCCGAGTCGCACATCTTCGGTCCCGCGTCGCCGATTCGCTCCGTCCGCGTCGTCCACGTCGCCCGTCCGCGCGTCGCCGTCAACCGCTCGATTGGTTCCGATCCGCGCGTCGCCAACCCGGTCCGCGCCGTTTCCATCTCCGAGCCGCGACTCCAGTGCGCGTCCTTGGTTCCACGTGCACCGTTCCGTCGCCGTTCCCGATCCACTGCGCTCGATCTGCGGTGAGAAATCAGATTATCCCTCTCGTGTTTTTTCTCTTCAGTAAATCGTTGTGTTGCTCGTGAGAATAGTTAGATGGAAGAGCATAGCGTCCCGCGTGTTTTTTTAGTCTAATCGATTTACGGTTAGTGTAGTTTTTTTAGTCTAAATCTTAAAGGATTTTTTGGGAACTCCGTTTGGTCTTCAAAGATTTTTAAAGTTGTTCCGTTAAATTCGTATCATCGAGAACGTTGTGTAGAATTTTTTGAGGAACGTTTTGAGCACGTTTAGCTTAATAATTTAAATTTAGATTTAATTATTCGAATTTAAATTATCGCATACCTAGTGTCTGATCCCTTCTTCGTGTTGTTGTTCAGCTGGTGCAGTCGAGGAGGAGTACCGCGAGCCCGCTCAGTTCGACGATCCGAATCCTGAGTACGATCCCGAGCTACAAGGCAAGCCGCGTTACATGATTAGTTTTGTACCAGTATTTTAAACTGCATGTTTTATTTGCAACCCTAATTTGCATGCCAACTGTTTTAAAAGATGCTAGCAATATTTCTAAGCCGTGCCAATTTATTGTTACACAAATATGAGCCCTAGGATTGCTTTAGAATAATTATTTTATTTTTATGCTTGAGGGACTTTTGAAAAGTCCCTGTGGGTGTTCTTGTAGCGAGTACAACGGGAAGATCCGGACTGAGATTTTTCCGTGAGACTTGTTGGTTGTTGGCGTTGAGGTTGGAGAGAGTGACTGTCTCGGTAATTAAGGACCGAGTCCTTCGAGTCTTGTACGCTCAGTTGACAACCATGCACACCACGTTACCTTGTATGGGCAGTGGCTTAATCTTGAAGCTTGCCGAGACTGGTTGTTTACCCGTGGGTTGGCGGTGACGTGTTATTGTGGTGTAGAGCTATGACTCCGTATATGAGATCGAGATACCCCACCTGATCAGTGGTAGGCTCTTCACAGCTCTAGGATCCGATTGCGTAGGCATTTGGGATCCTTATCCTGGAGGACAGGTAACGCCAGTTAAAGCTTATGGACGGGTCTTGTGTGTTCGTCGAGACTACGACGGTAGTTCTCGACAACACTTCTTGTGGGTACAGGTGTATAAACTCTGCAGAGTTACAGTCAATGCGCATTGCCACGTCCTTTTTTAAGGATACCCTCTGAGTTGCGCTCCTCGTTGAGTAGTTTTGTTTTCTTCCTTTATTTTCTATTTTAAAATATTTTGGACTCCGGCCTTTGATATGTGGTCTGGTGTGGAGATTACACCGACATTTAAAATGAATCACCGTCCGGGATAACGGAGATCCCTGCAGGTCAAGATAATAAAATTTGACAGTTTTAAAATAAAACTTTCTTGTATTTTTAAAATAAATAAAATGTTTTAAACTTGCATTTAACACTTGAGTCAGCCTTTACCCTTGAAACCATTTGCATGCATACATTGTTGATATATAGTACGCGGTTTGCTAAGTATTCGTACTCACGGCTTTCTAATTTGTTATTTTCAGAGGATACTCACAACTTCGACTTCGACTACGTTTCTGACAGATCGTGAAGTCAGCTCCTACGCTCAAGCTTGTCTGTGTGGAGGAGGTTCGCTGCCGCTGCTATGATGATGTTTCTGTTTCTGCATTCTATGGATTTCTCGATAGTGATCTTTTTGCTCTTAGATGTCTCCGGCCTCGTGCTGATGGACCTCTTTGGAGGATTACATTCTAATACATTTGCTTTGACTTGCTATTTTTTATTCTCGTTTCTTGTTTAATGCTTCTGTTATGGTTTCTTGATTGATCGCTTGTGATGCCGTGCTTGCCAACCTCTTGAGATTGGCAAGGTCACAGAAGATCGGGACTTATCGAAAGGTAAGAAAGACTCGGTCGTTACGGGTCGAAGAAACTGGCAAGCCACCAGAGCCGCGCCATGTCCTGGATACGGCCAAACACAATGCGCGGCAACGAGCTCTCCCGCCTGAAGACTCTAGCGTTACGCTCAAGCCATAACATCCAAAGCACCAAGATGACAAGAGAGTCAAAAGCCTTGCGCCTAAGCTTAGGCACCCACTTGCGGCTTGCCAACCACCAATAGACGATGGTAGCATTCGGCTACGGGCATAGCGTTTGCCAGCCACATCTCTGAAGCATGCAGAACCAAACTTCCCTGCTGAAAACACAAGCAAGAAGTAGGTGATCAACCGTTTTCGCTGCTTGGCTACAGAGGGCACAAGGGCCATTGTTCTGCATGCGATCTTAATGTATCCACCTTTGTGCAGCTCGTCAAATATTCTATTACATTTGGCTACATCAAAGATGTATTTCACATCGTCTTTCCGATTTTTATGAACCGGTTTGAGCAAATCAAGCAAATGATTTGACTTTAGAGGACCAAACGAACTTGGTAGCCAAGATGTCATTAGAATCATCATCGGAGCTATCTGAATCACATTCTACGACGTGCACGCTACGACGGGTCTTGTAGTCATGTTTTATTTCTTTGCTTCGGTTTTCTTGAGCCGAAGCCCTTTGTTGGAGATGGGTGAGTGTAAAAAAATCGTATCCCTCCAACTTTTCTCTAAGATGCGACCGTAAACCACTAAAAGCTTGGTCGGCTAAGTCTTTTTTAGAAATTATTAAATTAAAGCATCGGTTCTTAATATCTCTAAGCTGCCGAAGATAGTCAACGATGGGTTCTTCTTTTCCTTGCTGAACTGATGTTAAGTATGACAACTTCAATTCGTTGTCTCCGGAATAAAAGTGGTCATGAAACTTGTGTTCTAAAGACTCTCACGTGTATATGAACCTCGGGTACAATGATGAAAACCAAGAGAAAGCGGTTCTGGTTAGTGATAAAGAAAACAATCGTTCTTTCAAAGCCTCACTAAAACCCGCTTCTTCTAGTTGTGCTACATATTGGCTAACGTGTTCCCAAGTGATTTTGCTATCTTCGTCATTGAATTTGATGAAATCGGTAACACGCCATCCAATAAGATGTAAGACCGAATCAAAATATGCGGGGTACAGTTTTTGATAAATCCGGTCCCTTTCTTTGAGGCCTACCCCTAGCGTCTCACGAAATTGTTTGTTTAAGTTCTTCTTAATGCGAGCCATACACTTCTCTGTGTTTGCTATGTGTGGCCTAGTGAATGTGCCCGGTGGTGAGAGAGGTGTGCTCATTTTTATAGTGCTAAACAATTCATTAGGAACGGGGCCATGAGAGATACCCGTATCTCTAGGTGAGATAGTTAATGTGCTATACGCGACGGTACGATAAAGAAGAACAAAATTAGCCAATTCATTCAATCGGCTAGTGGTCGGATTAGAGATGCTAGTAATTGGCTCTATCCTAGCAGGAGACACTATCAAAGCACTAGTTTACGCATTAGACAGAAAACTAGTTTGCCCACTAAACGAGTTCAACGGCATGTCATACGAAGGTTGTACACTTGACGTAGAAGACGCCGATGCACTTGTAATAGAACCTACATGCGTAACATGAGACGACGATGCAATACTAATATTTTTATACTTAGACAAGCTTTTTTAGATCATGTATTGCATATCATTCGTCAAGACTTTTTTCATATCGACAAAGTAATATGAAAGGTATTCAAAAGTAACGGGAAAGTGTGAATTTGTTCTTACATTAGCAGCACCTATGGCTGCGTCGTTGTTGACGGCCGGAAGAACGGGCTTTTTTACTTGTAAGATCGCGCTTTGACGATCCTTTTTTAAATATGCCAAGTACTCTGTAGCTCTAGTTCCTCGCGCGCCTTGCGCGTCTCTTTGGGCAACTCCTCTGAAGATGGCATGACGATGTTCGTCGTAGATATCTCGGAGGTCATGGTGAAAACGACGATTCGGTTTGTGCAACCGGAATCACTCGTCCGCAGCGGAATCGCTAAAAAGTGTGTTGACGCTAAAATCGGATCCAGACTAATACACCGCTCGCACGTCCGTGTACGAGAACGTCGGCACTTCTTCAATGTCAGGTTTGAACAGCACCTAGACAACCCCGTCTCGGGAGGGACCCCGTTGGAGAAGGATAGTCTTCGGTTGATCCGGGCTCGATCAGGTCAGCCGGATCGCGTTCAAACGTCATCCGAATGAAAAAGGAACAGCACGAGAGTCGAGTAAGAGGATTAAAGTTTAGAAAAAAATAAAATATAAAGGCAAATTGTTTTGATCGATTGAAATGATCATCAACCGATCATGGTCTCTGTTTTATAGAGGAGAGATAGTCTTATTCCGCAGAGCAATTAATACTACGAGTTAAAAAAAATTAAAATCAATCAGCTGAAAACCTTTTTTAATCGGTATTACCGGAGTCTTGTGCAAAGTACTCCTTTCAAAAACTCCCATGAAGACGGTGCAGATACCGAGAATGAACAGAGCAGATATTCTGCCGCAGAGCGCCGGCCGGTCCTCGCCGCCGGCGACGGCCGTGATGGCGGAGGAAGATAGTAGCAGCCCGAGAAACGCCGTGAGCGCGTCAAAACAGGCGGACGCCGCCGTGATGCTGATGGGTGTCGAAGTCGGCTCGTCGCCGCCCATACGGACGCCGAGGGGGACGAGAAGGCCTAGGTCGCCGGAGCCCACGCTGGCGCCGACGCCAAGCAGCATGACGGCGAACCCGGCGTCCGCCAGCCTGCTGCCTCCCGGATTAGCACTCATCGAGACGACGGTGATTCTTTTCAGTTTTCGAAGAACAATGGCCGTCGCCGCCGCTCCTTCCGCTAGCTCGTGGTTGCGCTCTTACTTATAGCCATCGAAACCAATAGCTAATTAATGCTTGCTAATCGTGTGGTCGAGTTTTTTCTGTACGTTGATTTCTTTGATCGCGACATTGTCAGTACCGCTGCCGAACCAGACGCGTCAGTTGACAAGTCTCGCCGTTGTCGATGCGCTCCGGATGAATTTCAGAAAGTGTCGAAGCACGCTGGCGCGCGGAGCTCTGTACGTTGCTTTCTTTGATCGCGGCATTGTCAGTACCGCTGCCGAACCAGACGCGCCAGATGACAAGTCTCGCCATTGTCGATGCACTCCGGACGAATTTCAGAAAGTGTCGACGCACGCTGGCGCGCCAGCTCCGCGCCGCGGCGATCGCGTGCGCCGCAAGTCCGTTCGCGTGAGTGGCACCGAGTGGGCCTGGCTCTGACAGCTTGTGTGCGTCGCGTGAGCGGTGTCCTGCGTTGTTAAAAGGGAATCTGAGGTTGTTAAAACAACCCCCACCAGCTGGGTACAGGAAGGTTTTTGACCCAAACCCATATCCCGGTCACGGGTAAGAAGCAACCCCCACCAGCTCTGCAGCTTACACCTCCTGCTGGTCTGTCTGATCGGTGTCCTTCAGTTGGGAATTCGTCGTTTTTGTCGCATCGTACTTCTGTCGGTAATTTGCCAAGGTTGCGGTTTCCTCGCATCGATGGGGAACATCCGCGCTTGTGGCAGTCTCGCTGTCAAAACTTCTTCGATATGTATGATGTCGACTATAACATGTGGGTGAAGGTTGCTGCTATGCATTTTGAGGGAACGGCGGCTCGCTGGTTACAGTCCGCAGAGCGCCGGGTTCGTGATGCATCTTGGGAGGAGCTCTGTGTTTTGATCCATGACCGATTTGGTCGTGATCAACACGAATTCCTGTTCCGCCAGTTGTTTCGTATCAAGCAGCTTGGTTTGGTTAAGGAATACGTTGAGATTTGTGGATGGGCTAAGTGATGATATTAAGTCTGTTATACTCGTGCAACGTCCTCCCGATTTGGATACTGCTTGCTCTGTCGCCCTGTTGCAGGAGGAGGCCGAGCTGACAAGACGTCGCGACTTTCCGGGATACTCGTGCAACGTCCTCCCGATCCGGAACTGTGAAGGTGACGTTTTGCGTTTCCGGCGTGTGAGTTTCTCGACTTTTCGTATGAATCCGAAACAGAAAACACGACCGCGTGAAATTACCTGCGTTGAAAAGGCAGCACAAAGCTACTGTAGCTCGGATTTGCGACGGCGGCACCAGGCCAGCTGAGGTCCCAGGTTTGACCTCCACACTTTTTTATTTTGCAACTTTGTTCTAACAATTTTCTTTGTGTACAATGGCGTCTTTGTTGTAGATGACGGCGTGCCAGCCAAGGCCGATTCCATGGCCAAACAGACGGCCCGACACGGCCTCGCCCGAACATGAAAAGCTTGATTTATTTAATTTTGAACCGGCACGGTCTATTTTATTATTGTCCGTGCCGTGCCAACTCATAGACTTTACCACCGACCTACGACCCGGCACGGCACGGCAAGGATTAATTGTGTCGGGCCGGCCTGTTAAGCGCAGTGGCTTGTTACATGTCAGGGGCTTGATAAGCGCCAATGGCCTGTTAGGCACGTGCGAAGGTCAAAGGCGAGACGCGGGCGGCGGCGTGCAAGTGAGGACGATAGCCGAAGGTGGCGCGAGCAACGATGGCATAGACACAGGAGGCTCCAATGGCGTGGGCGACGGCGGCGGGGGTGCGGGCGAAGGCATGAGAGGTAGCTGCGGCAGGAGCGCGGGCACGGGCAACGGCTACTGCAGTCGGCGGCTCGGGCGACGCGTGATTAAATGCATTAAATGCAGCTGAGGATAATAAAGCTTTGCACGGATCAACCACATAAATTTTAAATATTTCATCTTAATAAATCGAATGTTTCAGTAATAAGATAATTGTTTTTGCGGTTACATAATTGTTCTAATAGTACGTACACATCAATTGTTCCAATAGTACAAATCAATTGTTCTAATACTAAAAATCAGTTGTTGCAATAGTAAAAATAAATTGTTGTAATAATAAAATAAATTGTTCCAATATTAAAAATCAATTGTTCATGTAAGAAATAAAAGAAAGAAAAAATAAATATTATTAACAAAATAAAAAATAAAGTAAAAAAGTGCAGTTTAAGAAAAAAAATAAAGTAAACAGTATAGGAATAAAAAAGAAAATAGAAAAACATTTATTGGGCTGAAGAAACCAAAACAAAACATGTACTGGACCGAAACTAAAAAAGAAAAAGGCCCAAAGGAGGGTGGACGGAGGAAAGCTGGGAATTAGCCGAAGCGTTACGGAAGAATCACGGTATTACGCGGCCCGGGGGAGATGGCAGCGCGCCAGTTCCGCCCGCCGGATTTGTCGCCCAGTCCACGGCAAAGGCTACGTCCGCCGAAATTCAGCGACGTGCCGGCAGCCCAGGTCTCCATCGTCATGGGCGGAGCTACGTTGCGAGTACTGGGTGGGCTGCACCCAGAGTCAAACACCGTGTAACATACAGATGCTTGTCGTATTTGTATCCTCTGTTTTTCGAATAACTGCACTCCCAGCCAGCTGGAGAGCTCGCACAAAAGTAAAACGCAAAAGAAAAGGCCAAAGGCCCAGCTATCCACACAAATAGAAAACACAGAAGAAAAATCATCCCACCTGCCCATGCAGCAAGATCCGTATTTGTAGGTCTGTACGAGTATGCGTTCAATTCTTATCTATTCGCCTTCCCTCTTTTCCTCTAAAACTGCTCGAAAAAAAGACAACAGTGCACTAGGCCCCTCCCCTGCTCTCTTTCCCGCCCGTCTATCTTCTCTCCGCACACTTCTCAGCTTCCCGCGTGCGTCCTTATGAGGCGGCGAGACCACTAGAAGGCCCAGGGCGAGAGGCCGGAGACGGAAACCCTCAAAGCGTTGCTCCACAGCGGTGCGTAGCTTATCGATCAGCTAAGCTTGACATCAGAGGGGTTTGATGGAGCGAGGAGGGTCTCATGGTGGTGGCATGTCCGGATGGATCTCACTGAGGCGGCAAAGAATCTGACGGAGGATGACCAAGTCACAATTTTGCTTCCACAATATTTTATTTATAACTATGACATTCTTTAACTATAGTTTAAGTAAAAGTATGTATTATTACTGCTACTTTGTTATTACTTTACATCATTATTATTAATGATAAAAATTTATATGTGATGCTATTAAATTATACTATTATGTAAATATAATATACTTGTTACTACACAGCCGCGTGCGTGCCAGGATCCACTGTCGTACGCGCCGGCCGCTGTCGCGTGGACCTCGAATCCACCAGCAGCGACCCGACAGTAGCTCGCCGTGCGGGAGCGAATCCGGTTCGCACAGCCGCACCCCGTCCAAATCTCTCTAGCTCTGCCACTGTCCATCGTGGTGACTTGGCTCGGCCGCCAAGCGGACCGGAACGAGCGGCTGCTGCTCGTGCTGTCTCGGCGCCGCGTTCCGTAGGTTCTTTGTGGCCGGTCGCGGTCCTCGGAGTCCACGTCCTGACCAAACCGTTTGGGGATTGGGATCGTCTGACGCTCGTGCGTCTGTCGACCTCAGGTCTCACATTTCTTTCTCAGGCGCGGCGAATGTGATTCCATTCCCTCAGTGTCAGAGGATTGGCTGAGGAGCTGCACCTGCGCTGCTGCCTCCCTGCTACAACTACGGCGAGCTTGTCATCCGCCTCACGCGGCCAGCCGGATGGACGACCGCCGGCACGCGTGCTCGGCTTCTCGTTACTAAATGATGCGTTCCGCAATCTCGACACGGACACTGAGATTTTCCAATAAGACAGCAACTGAACATGTGCTCAAACAGTGTTTGAACTGACAACATCACTCCAGTACAGGCACACAGTAGCTTGGAGTATTTGTTTACCTGATATGCAAATTATTATTACTACTAGTACCACCAAGTGGCTGGCACTCCAAAATAAACAGGGGCCCTACTAGGTAGGAGTAAGATCTTGCCTTGGGCCCTTGACCTGACCTGACGATCTTTTACTGACGCACTGAACCAGACGGGAGAGTTTGGAGTGTGGCGGCAACAGCGACGGCTGTCAGACTGAGGGGAACAAACAACCAACCAACATCCTTCCAAGAAGCAGCAGGACATGGAACTGAGGCGGCTACAGCTCTCCAAGAAATGGAACCTGGACCAGGCAGAGTCCGAGCAGGAACAGAGCGAACATCCCGCAGAAGAGCACCGGCCCGGGCTCGCCGCCGGCGACAGCCGTGACGGCCGAGGAAGCGAGGATCAGGCCTACCACGGCGAGGTCAAGGCGCCGCAGGAACGCCGGGAAGAACAGCGCGCCCACGCCGGCGCCCGGCGCTGCTGCGGGACCGGCGGGCGGCTCCTTGCCGCTGCTCAGGACGCCGATAGCGATGAAGTTGGCGCCAACGAGGACCCCGACGAGACCGAGGAGAAGAAGGCCGAGCTGGTCGCCCGAGCCGACGCCGGCGCTGACGCCAAGCAGCAGGACGGCGAAACCGGTGGCCGTCAGCATGGTTCCCAGCTTAGCGCTCACCGTCCGCGGCTTGTATGCGGCGATATCCCCTGTCAATTCGAGCACAAGCAGCAAATATTCTTCATTCAAAGCGTTTCCGAGGACGAGGAGATCGAAGCAGAGCGCCAGACCTTGTTCGAACTTCGGATTGTAGCAGCAGTAGCAGAGGGACGCAGGTGACGGCGACTGTGCGGAGGGCGGCCAGGAGAGACTTCGAGAGAGAGAGAGGGTCTGTGGGTCTGAGCGAGGGGGCTGAGACTGGAGAGAGGAGAGGGGGTTTGGCGAGGCCTTGGGGCGGGGAGGGGGTTGGGCGAGATTACTTGGCGCGGGGAGAGGGACGATGGGCCAGGGCGGGCAGCCGCTTTAATTGTTGGACGGGGACTAGGTGGGAACCACGCATCAGAGGGTTGGCCCGTAATCTCCGCCTTCTGCGCGGGCAGGCACGGGTCAAAGAGGCCGCTCTTGACTTGATGCGCGGGCGCACCCAGCCGGTCCAGGCCCCCGACCAACGACGCACATGGCACTGGCGTGGCGTGGCGTGCGATCGTGATTCTTTTTGTTCGCGGCCTGCTTTTGCTGCGGTTGCCGCCGTCGAACAAAAGTGTGTGGCTCCGGGCAACATGTGGCTTCGGGCTTGGCGTACACACGGTGCTGGTCCTGGTCGATCTATACTCGTTGCCAAGCGCGTAGAACGTCACGTCAAGGGACTCAACCAGTTGTTTGAACAAGGCAATAGAACCACCGGGCCGGACCGGACCGGAGCCACATCGTGCGTGCGGTGGAGTCCCCTGCGGCCCGAAATTTCACGACGCCACTTGCCCACCTGCGCGTAAAACGGCAGAGCAACGTTGTCCTAGCACACGACCCGATCGAGTCGCGGCGGCCCGGCCGGGCCGGCGGTTCGGTTGCCGCATGTGCGAGCTGCGACCGGCGAGTCAAAAGGCCGGGACGAACGAGGCGATGTGCTCGTGGTGCTGGCGTCAAATCAACGGTTTCCGTGGTTTGACGGTCACACTTGTTTCAGAACCTGTAACCATCCACCGCAAAAGAGGATGTTTTTTCTCTGCTGCCACCGAAAGGGGTCAGGACGGGGCAGGACGCAGAACCCTCACCAGGATTTCGCATCAGCAATTTTTGGGCCATTCGGTCAGGGCTTATTTAACGGACAGACAATTCCTTCGTTACCAGCACAACTATAGTTTTTTTTTTTTTTTTTACCAAACGATATGTTTGCTTAGAACTGCAATTTTTCCCACAATTTCCTCCGCCGTGCAGGTCCCAGGAATCGACCCTAACGAGTACTGACCTCTTCCTTGTCAAATAATAAAGCTAAAACCCAGACGTGATTCCCCCATACATTACGAGCGCATAAAACGGATTCCAAAGCACCTAGAATACCCGGCTCCCAACTCGCGGGACGACCCAGCCGAAGGAAAAATATATAAGAATAACCTTTCCGACCAAAACTTCCCAACTCAAGAGAAGACCAAAGCAGCGAAGAAAATTTGAAGAAACACCAGCGAGCAGCGAGCAGAACAGGGCACGCGAACCAGCTGTCGCGATCCTACCGGAGTTGGAGCGGACAGCGACAGCATCGAACATCAAATGACTTCCAATACTCTTCACCAAATAAATACTACCTCCAGGTTAAATATAATTCGCACTGTACATATACTCTGTTGCACTTGAGACCCTGAATTATAGTAACACACGACAAAAAAATGCACAGTACAATCTCAATTTGGAAGCCGCTACAATGTCCAATACAGTAAGCCAATCCTTGTCCTATTCTCCTATATCCCTAGGTTAGAGCCGCAATGGGTATGTACTCCAGGCAAATCGCAAGCTGATAAAAAGCATTAGTAGTGTTGACAGTTGATTCCCACACGATACAAGTCCTGCAAAAGAAATAAAGATTATGTCAAACTCTCAAGTTGTAGCATTATTACCTCCATATTGCCTTACTGGGCATGGACCATAATTGAAGCAACAAAAGATTCCATTTTAGTTCACATATATACAGCAGTAAAAAACAATGAGTAATTTGCATAGCAGGTATGCCTACTTGCAATGCGAGTTCTATGAGCCTTCATGCTTGACCTACGCCACCAAACTTGTAGCTATCTTCATATATCATATATTGTAGCTATCTTCATATATCATATACAGAGACAAATTCATGATCATCATAGGATAAAGTGGTATCAATATTGACAGTAGAGAGCACACCTATCAGCCATTAGGTACTTAGGCCTGTTGATCCTACTGATATTATGCTATTTATTTTCACGGCCTTCTAATGTGAAAGAATGGGTGTTTTGACCATAATTGCTACATATTTCTCAGCCATAAAATATGGCAATGCAAGTGTAAGTGGTAACATTCCAACTGCCTATCGAATGCTTAGATGTGAAACACAAGCCCATATCCAGTAACAGGGAAACATGCTTCCTTACCAAACTTAAATAAACAATGAAAACCAATAAAAGAAACAAATTTTACCATTTCATTTAATCCAATCTCGGGTACATACGAGAGCCTCAATTGTTTTTACATTCAATGTACTCCATTGCTTAGGAATAACTGGTCCCTCACTGCTTAACGCTGCCTCATAACTAACAGCTGATGCTGGCATTGCCAGGACGTCACGTGCCATAATTGAGAGGGTTGGGTACTTTATAGAATTACTCTTCCACCAGTTCAGAATATCAAAATCCTCCTTCCTCGGAACAAGGCCATCTTCAAGGTAGTTGTCAAGTTCTGTCAATAGTTGGCTCCTTGTCTGTGCATTAAGATGCTCATCCCAATCTTCCAATGAATCACTGTCAAATCCATCAGCTTCAACATCATGAGCTTTACGCTTCGATGTGTCAACACCTGCCTTATTTACAGGACCACAATATTCCTGAAACAGCTCCCTGATTGTATCACTTACGACAGATACATACTTCGCTGCATCAGTGCCAAAGGCCCTCCTTAGACGGAACTCAATGAAAGTAATTTTGAATCTAGGATCAAAAACAACAGGTATCGACAACCACACGTATGAATTTTGCCAGTACTCATCAAAAGCGTGCTGCATCTCCCAAACCATGCTAGCAAGTTCAGTGTGATCAGTACATGCTTCTTCTTGCAGCACTGTCCTAACTTTCCATAGTTCATTGAAGTATATATTTGCAGTGGGTAGAACAGGACCAGAAATTACTTCAACAGCACGATACAAAGCCCTCAATATCTTGCAAGCAGATTCAGTAAGTTTAGTATCTTCCGTAGATAACAGTTCTTCGGAGGAAAATGCCTTCTTGTAATGCAGAAGAACTTCGAGCCGGAAGTAGATTTTGTGCCACCATTTCGCATCTTCCTGTGGGCACTTGAGTCCTATATTTGCAATAACGTCTAGAAGTTGCTGCCGAGCCAGCGACAAAGACATATGTACTTGAATAAATCTCTCTAATATATTACCAACAAGATGAAGCACTGGCTGTCCTTTTGAAACAATATCATTAAGCATATCATCCACACAAGCGATATTGTAAAGCTCACCTCTAATAGGAAGGCCTTTCTGTTGGGTGAGCAAGCCCATCAGCTTTGAGATACACCCCTCGTTTCTAACTTCGCTGACAGAAGTCAAGCTGAAATGCTTCTGATCAAAATTCCAATCTCTTATTGCTTCCCATATTAAATTGCATGGCCCACTCTCAGAATCTGGTAAAAAAGTTTCCTTATAATGTATCATCCTTTCCAAACTTGTAGGAGAGGACCAAAACACACAAAATTTGATGATTCTCCTTTGAAGTATCCAATCTGAATCAATAAAATGTGCTGCCAAACAGAGATACTTAACTGAGAACTCTACTCCTTGAGGAGCCCAAACACTTGCTGACAAGGAAACCCGATGGGATGAAACTGCAAGTTTCTTCTTAAGGTCAGCCTTTTCTTTCTGAAATAACAGGGTTGAATACTCTTCAATATCAATGCTCGAAGCCATGTTAAAAGCTGGATTGAGGCTCTTTGCAAACCTTTTCATTTCTTCATGCTCAACAATAGACAAGGAATAACCATGCAAAAGAATCATTCTAGTTAGCAGTTGATAAGATGCTTCTTGGTCTAATTTCATCCTTATATCTGGAGGAGCCTGAGCAGTTGATGTATTTTGTTCGGCCGGATTACTCTTATCCATTGCTGGTAAAGCTAGAATGTGATGGACCACAGGGGTTGTATCACCAGAGTTATTTCCCTTGAGAAACTTGCTAGCATACTCTGCGATCTGAACCCTACCATTAGTCAAGGCAGGTGAAAGCTCATCTTGAAGCCTAGATTTGAAATTTGGTACACTGGACTGGACCAAACTATTCTGATGATTTAAGCTAGTTCCACCTCGTGCTGAACAGGTCAATGTATGTCGGGTCAAATGGCTTCTACCTTTATCTGCACTGAGTCGCTTGTTACAGTGGACGCAGTCAGCACCCTGGATTCTGCCATCAACATAAAATGGTATAAAATCCTTCCATACTTTTGACCTGAATTTGCTGTTCTCACTATGAGTTACCAAGTTGATGTCATCAAGCGAATCTGGAAGAATCTGGTCCACTGGCTCAACATCATTCAGCACAAACACATAAAATTTAAATAGTTCAGTCAGAATATGTGTAAAATATGAAAGACATAAAGACATACAACTTCCATGACAAAAATGACTAATGAAAAACCTGAATTTATGCCACCCAGCAGGAGAAAAAGCAACATTACTGGCATGAGAATTCCAGGAAAAATTAGGCGCTAGGCGCTCAGCGAGCGGTGACTCACAGCCTAGAGCTAAGGCATGCCTAGGAGCACCTAAGTGTTTCCTTAAGCGCTAGGCATTAGCTACATAATCTCACAAAATAAGGCTGAAAAAGAAAAAAAAATGAAAAAAAGAACAAACAAAACACTGCTGGCCCATCAATCTGTGACCCAATCAGCGGCCCTACAAAACACGGATACTTCAGTCTGAGCTCAGATACATCTTGGATACGTATCCAAGAAGTATCCAAAAAAAAAAAGATAAATACCAATAATTCAGATAATTGGGCTGATACGTATCGGAACGTTAAGGCTCATTATGGGATAAGTTTTAGCCCAGCTAGTCATGCTCTGCTTCTTCCCTGCCCTAGCCGCAACTTAACACAAAAAGCAGTCAGGAGCAGGGGAGAAAAGGCTCACCGGCGATTGAAGGTCAAATCCACTCCTACGGCAGCTGTCGACGATGATTGAAGTTTTCAGTTCAGTTTCTTCCCTTCTCTCTCTACCAATTCCATTTGCTTCTTGTTAACGAAGCAATCTCCCATGGCCATGGCAGCAGCGGCGTCTGATCCCTGTGCCGGTGAGCCCGGGAACAGGACTCCGGCTGCTGCTGCACCCCACGCACGCAGAGAGGGATAGAGAGAGAGAGGCGGTTGATGGTGGTGGAGGGGTCGGCAGAGGGCTGCTATTTGTATCTAGGTAAAAGGTTCTTGTTTGTTTTCCTCCTCCTTTTCCCATTATTTATGGCTTTGAAATGGTACTATTTTATTATTTTTAGAAAATAATGAAAAGTATCCATGTATCGGGTTTTTTTTGACAAAATGTTGTATTGTCGTATCTGTATCCGCCGGATACTGATACACATATCCGTATCCATGCCGGATTATCAGCCCACTACCTCCTTACCCTAGCACAGAAGGAGGCAGTCACCCCTCAGCCCTCACCAGCCGCCAGCCACAATCCAGCAGCCCTCTCCTGAGCCACCTCACCCTCCTCCCACCCCGCACCCCTTCTCCCCTCGTCGTCCTCGACCGCTCGACCGGATAGAACATGAGCAGCCATTGCCACCCTCACAGTAGCAGCCGACCCCCTCCCTCCTCACTCCTCGATCAGATCTAGCCATGGCAGGGGCGGCAGTGCGGGCGGAGGCATGGGCGGCGCTTAGCCAGCGCCTATACCCTAAGGCAGAGCCGAAGGGTTCTGCTCCGCGCTTTTGCGCACGGAAGCGAGCGCTTTATGGCGCCCTTTTTCACAGCATGAGATGTGTTTTACAATGTTTTGAATCTACCATGCGAACAGACTAAGTTATATCCTTCCAAATATTAAAGTCGGGAAAGAGTGTGTTTTTTTTTAAAAAAAGAAGTAGAGTACTGACTCATCAAATTGCAGTAACTGTGAAATAACACAAGAAAAATATTGCAAGTCCAGCAGCAATATAAACTGACACGTAAAACTCTCAAAGTGCCTATATATTATCTGGTCTCTTGCTGTAGTGCTACTCAGGAAACAAAAGAGATTACCATATGGAATATCCACATCCTGTTGCATCTGGCCCAGCCCCAATCCCTCTTTTGCTCGACAAATCTTCTGATGCCGCCATAAATGGCTTGTTCCGTTGGACTGCCCATCAGCACCTTTGCAACTCATGCGAATATGGCAGTAGCAGCACTCCGCGCTCTGGATGGCTCCATTGACAAAGATGGGCTTGTACTCATCCCAAACCTTAGACCTCTTCTTACTTCTGAATCTTGACAGACCGTCAACTGCTCCATCAGAAGCTATCTCTGCTTGCAAATCATCACCATCATGCTCATCCATGTGATCCATAACTGCACATAACAACACAGCACAGTTAACTTCGTCGGCAACGTGAGGTGGAACAACATATCTACTGAACTGAAATCTGTAACCCGAGACATCGAAAAAAAAAGTTGGATCGCTTACTGCTCCTTCTCCAGGAACTCGAAAAATCAGAGAAATGAAAGGGGAGACAAGGTGCGAAGCGCCGAATAGGATGGAATTCAAGGGAACCGGATCGAGACGGAGGAACAGTGGAAGGGAGGAAAATTGGGGCAGGGTCCTAGGGTATGGAGCTGGATGGATCTGGGGTGGGATGGGTGAGCTCGCAGGGAACCCGACCCAGTTCATCTGGGCTTAGATGGGTTTTAGCTGGAGCTGGACTACTGGGCCGTTAGAGGAAGGGAAAACTAGGCCTTGACTAGTGAAACTGTGGACTGCCGACTCCTCTATCATAGATCTGTCCACTGACTTGGCCATCTCAGGGATGACTGGCGAAGCGACGGCGACTGGATCGCCTCAGACGGACGAGCCGGCGTGCTGTCGATGATATGTGGGGGTGGGGAGAAATAACACTGTGCACAAGGGGCCGGAAGGAAATCGACGGTGTTCAACTTTGTGTTTCGTTTGGTGGATGAGGCGGATGGAACGATCCTATTTATTTCTTTCATCTTAAAATAAGTGTTTTTTATATTTTAAATATTTATTTTTAATTATTTGTTTTATTAAAAAAATTTACAAAAATATTATTTATTTTATTATAAAATGATTTATTATTATAATTACTTTAAGTTTAACTTGTTTATTTTTATATTTTTTGTAATTTTTTTAAATAAAACGAATGGTTAAACGTTGATTAAAAAAAGTCAAGAACGTCACTTATTTTAAGACAAAGAAAGTACTTGATTATCAAAATTTACAGAATATTCTTTGTAGATATTGAATAGAATTGTTTAGCTTTTTCGGTTGGATGAGCTCATCCACGTTGTCTAAGCAAGCTAGTCACATGATTAATGATAATTAACTTATTTTATTGTTAATTAAGATTTATTTATATAATATTATATTTGATGAATACTAATATATTTATTTTTGAGTAAAATGCACAAACGAACTTCCAACTTGTTGACATATGACATTTAGTTCTATAAATTTTGATTTTACTTCCTCTGTCCCAAAATAAATGTTGTTTTTGACTTTTTAAAATCGACCTTTGACCATTTGTCTTATTCAAAAACTTTTTAAAAATACAAAAAT